>JAOBAY020093922.1:0-28604 GCA_025331085.2 Zoanthus sociatus | reverse complement strand
CAAAATACAAGTTTCTGTCTTTATCAAGGAAGACATCTCAGAATTTCAATGAATGGCTAGTAAAAGAAAATGTTTGGTTAGTAGTACCAAAGTTGACACTAGCCATTAGACTAGTAAGTTGAAAAGTTAGTGTTGAGCCATGAGCTTTTAATTGGGGATTAACTAGTTGTTTCTTATTAAAGTCTCAGCAGTATTTATTAATACAATTATATATATATATAAGAACCGTAATCTTTTCCTTAGACAAGCAATAGCTGCTGTAATTTTTGTTTAACCCAAGATTCATTTAATCCACCTTTGAACAACCCAGCCCAGGCCGGGATATGAATGGCACCTTACCAACTAGGCAAACCAAGTAGCAGTTAACTTATTCGTGTTCTACGTAATCGACTGCGCGCATATAACAAGTATTATTTCTTGTTCAACCCGTATGAAATTTGCTATATTTGTCATGAACTACAATAGTGGACACTCACTTTATTTTCGGTGTTATTGCTAGTCTAGCTCGCACCATATCCAGAGGATACGTCAGGAAGGCTGCTGTTATTCCGGCCAAAGAGCCGGCAATGAATCTTCTCACTGGTGGAAGGGCACTGCAGGTGAAACAGTTAACAGTTAAACTAAAAAAACGGGAATTACCTTGGTGTAAGAACCTGTGAAGTTTACAAGTGACGTAGAGCAAAGAAAACAATGAAGTCAAAACAATAGACACAACGAAAATAAGTGACAAAACAAAGAAAAAACTTCACATGCAGGTTCTTACACCGAGGATGAGCCAAGAAAACGACGTCGTGCAAGATCGTTGCAGTTATGTATGAAATTTTATTCTAATTGAAAAGTGACACCTGGGAAAAGTAATGATCTGCTTTCAATATCTGTGGCTTTATAGCTCAGTTGTTACGAGCGCTGCAATAGTATTGTTGAGGTCACGTAATATAAAACCACCGATGAATGAAATTCTTGAGCCACTAAAAACCATACGTGACGGTGCACTCTGAGAGGTTAGTTTACAACTTTTATCTCGGTTGTTTTAACATCACACAGATATCTGAACAGACCTAAATAGAATGCTGCTGAAAAATTGTTCTTCTTGTGGTCATGAGTAGTTCGGTATCTACTGGGGCAGTGCTATCTTTATTGTAGATATGCTCAAAAAGCTGTTGGGTGGCAATGCGGGAATTTGCGAACTCAAAGTCCGCCATGGTTGAGAAGATAGGTATCGCCAAGCCACCTTTCTTCACTGGCAAGGAGAGAAGGAGTCGTTCATCAGTTGTAGATAAAGGTGACCATCTGTGATTGCTGGGATGAATACGTTATCTACATTTGCATCCAATCGCGTCAGGTGCTGCTTGATGTTGGGCAATGTTCTGATGTAGTAAGTGAGTTTATGTTTAAACCCACTCACAAATGCTGCGTAGGCGGCCGGTGGGTCTGTCTTAGCTATCTTTGACAGCACCTTCAATTGACTACACCACGAGTTGAGCAGTTCACCAGCATATTCGTCCCATCCGCATTTGCTTCCAATATAGCCCCCAAGATATTTTCTCTCCTCTGTAGTGATATTGATTTTAGTCTCTCTAAAGATTTCTAGTGCCTTTGTCTGAGCTTCTGGCTTTACAACCAACCACGACTTTGATACATTTGGGTTATAACCCAATTTAGGACCACAGTTCACGATGTTGTTCCACCAGCGCCGTAGTTCTAACAGATCGCCTGCACCGCCCAGGTCGTCGGCAAAGGCCATGTGTTTTAGTGTTGTTACATCTAAAATTTCGGGTTTGAGTATCTCCAACGGGGGGACAATGTCAATGGCGTATACTAGCATTGCGAGTGGATCCCCCTGTGTTGTCCCTTCTGATGATATTTCAGTTCCACTAAGTACAAATAGACATGATTGAAACCTTTTGCAGTTTCTGATGTAAATAGCCATCGAAGGGCACAGATACTGGAGGTTGTGGAGGAGGACCCTTCGGATGAGCGCACTGAAGGCATTATCTGCATCAACTAGGTGCAGTGCATCAGTTTCTTCTTCTTCAAAAATGTTTGTTACTGTAGTAAATAGCCCCAAAGATTGCTTAAACAGAAAATACTTTATTTAACGTTAATTGTGAAGGAAGTAGTTGTCCATTTCTCCTACTCAGAGGCTAATGTTTAATCGCTTGACGATTCAGATCTTGACGTGATTGTCGGATTTGAAGGAGAAAAACCGAAGTTCTCGGATTAAAGCCATCGGAGCTGGACTGCACAAGTTTGATAAATCTCAGCCCGTGTGCGGAGCTCAGGACTCGATCCCGGCTCGTATAGGTGGGAGGCGTGATTGATGACCACTGCGCCAACCTGACTCCCCATGACATCGGTAGTTACAATTACGGCTCATGATATCGTTTGTTAGGTATACTGGTTGATGCAACAATTTTCTTCTCTAAAATTAATCAAAGGCTCTCTGAGACACCTCATGGATGAATATCAATTTTACAACAAAATAGTATTGCATTACAAAATTAGTTAGCTAGTAGTGTAAGATCTTCAGCTTATTTTATAGCTGAAAAGGAACTTATGTGTAATGGACTATCACTACCACTGAGTCACAGATCGATGACAGACTTTTGATGTGCGAGTGTTGTTAACGATTGACTAAACTACAAATTCAACATTGAATAATTAGTCCAATGTTCCTGGTGTAGATTCAACAAATTTTTTGAGAATTGCAAAATATAATAAACGACAAAGTAAAACCAATAGTAAACTAGAAGATGAGAGAAAAGTGGCATCTCTCCGTTGGCCATTTCATTTGGACTTATGAAAGCCGCCAGCTCAGGTGAGCTAAATCTGTCGTCTATCGCCGATAGCCAGCTGTTAATTATTTTGAACTCGGGCAAAACTAATCATAACACTGATAACAAAGAAATACAAACATGTCAATTTTTTGATTGTTTAGATAGACGTCTTCGTGATCCCAGTTGCATTTCACTGAAATAGTTTTGATAGAGTAAAAAACGCTAGTAAACTGCTTTTCGGATTTATATCCAATGAAGGTGTCCCACAGGTTACGAGTTTATGAACAGCATATTTTATCAATCTTTGATTTATTTCACTTTTAAAATGTAAGATGCATGGTTGCAAATAAATATGAATAAATAAATATGAAAAGAAGTAAGCAGCTTTCTTTCAAATGTATTGTAGCCCGACTACACGCTCTTAGAGCGTCTTGTTTCCTTGTTAATTTATAGTTTAATGCATACATTAATTACCCGATTAAAAGTTTACAGCCGAGTGAGTCAGTGAGCGAGTGAATTCACCTCACATCTAAACCTCACCGATGACTGACGTCATCCATGAGGTAAAAATAGAGATAATCTAAATAGCTTCACAATCAATACGTAAATACATAAACAACGCGTATTATGGGGAATCTAACAATTTTAATTGAGTGAGAACCATTACCAGTCAGGATTTGAAATGACAGCTGCTGATAATATATACCACACGTTTGGACCGTGCCGCCGAATTTCCAAAGCTGCTGTTACGTTTTAACCTCAAAAATATTAGTAAGGGAAAATCACTGCAAAAATATTTTAAGTAAGAAATTCAATTGCTCTTTGATATTTACCGCGTTACATTCATCAATTTGAAATATAAAGTACTGGCACCTTCTTCAAACAAAGGACACTGAATTATGCCGAGATTATAATTTGAGTGTTAATAAAGCAGGCGGCAAAGCTTCATCTGCAGAACAGGTCGAGAAACTGATTAGCAATTTCAAATCCTGATAGTTATGTATGACTACTTACAAACACATTTAACACCTACGTTTGTAAGTGACTCGGTTTTACGATGTTTTGAAGAAGTTTAACATTGCAAAACAAAAGTTTTGGCACTGCATCATTAATCAACTAAACCACTGATTTGTCCTAAAACGTTTGTAAAGCAATAATTTACCATAATGTCGGCCATATCCACCAACACTGCCATAGTTCCATGGTGTATATAATGAACCATAAAACTGTCCAACTTGATCTGTTTTATTTCCCCTACCACCTGTTCCAGCATGGCCAGCACCACTAGCACCTCCAACACCCCCAGTTCCTTGGCCGGGCCCTTCCGAAGCTTCGTACTTAGAACCTGATCTCCCTTCTTTTGTCTTATAGCCAGCATGGTTATGACTCAGTTTACCGCCAGAGTAAATTGCAAGAAGATGATGCGTTGATATGTTGAGGCGACTGTTAGACCTAAAATGACCACCTCCGTATATCTGTAGGGAAACAAATTTATGTTAAAGTCCATTTTAATCCCGATGCTCATAAAAGACATTTGTGTAAAGAGTTAAAAACATATGATAATTTGGGTTAAATAACCTAAGGCTGTTACCAACCATTTTGGCAAAACGTATAATGAGTGTTTGCTAAATATCTGTCATATAAAAGCTAAAACATTTCTAAATTCTAAACCTAAAAGGACGCTTTAAAAAAGGATTCCATGAAAAAAATATTGACTTTCGTCTGCAAGGCAACAGCTTTTGTCTAAATAACTAATGTATGTACTTTATTTATAAATGATAAACATGCCAACCATTTTTTTTAGTATGTACGTACTGTAAGATTGGTAAGGGTCAGTTGACTGTTGATACTCAAATCGTAAGCGTGAAGCTCAAACGTTCCTTTGTTCTGGACATGAAGGGACTTCAGCTCGTATTGCCCAGGTAATGACTCTTCGCCGATACTGGAGTTTGAATCGGAGAAAAATGATCCACCATCTAATACATAAAGATGCTCCACACCAGATATCTGAAGAAATATTTCATGGTTAGGTATTATCTAATAAATACAACTTTTAAATGCTTTGACAATACTTGTCCTACACATGTTGAGACAGAAATTTAGGATCATTGTAAGTGGTATGTCAATTTGGTTCAACTTAAAATTCTAAACTAATGAAAATGAAACTATATATGATAAATACAAAAACAAAAAAAATAATACCAAACACTGACTTAAGGCTGCAATACCAAGTTAAAGGGAAAAGCAAAATGCTACTGGATATTGAATAAAATGATGTAAACAAATAACCGGGAATCAACCTACCTTTCCTGAAGATACAAAACGAACGCCTTGTAAATAAGCGCGTTTGGGTATGGTTACCGACCCATGCTCATACACACGAAGGTTGAAAGGAATGTCAGGCTCTGTGATGCCAACTGAGAAGTTTTGATTGTAGCCAACGTGCAGGTATGCGGTCCGGTCGCCATACACACGTCGTGCGTGCAGAGAGGCAGAAGATTTTAATGATCCAACTGCCATGAGGCCGAGCTGTGCCGATCCCAGGATGTGAACTTCATCAAATGAATAGCTGTTAGTACCTGATGCTGGCTCAATCCAAGTTTTTGCGCTGTCAAACATTCTGTACTTGTATCTTTACAAGAAAAGGAGAATTGAAACAAATTTGAGAATAAAGAACCCTTACCTATCTAAACAACAACTTGTACAAAGTTAAAAGTGACTGATTCTTGTTTTTACTATGGCAATTAAAGTAAGCGGTTATTACTAATCATATATAGCGAGTTATTTTCTCCGTTACCAGGTCAGATGAGTCCAGACTAACGGCTCGCACGCTCGTTTCAAATTGTACTGAGTTTCATCATAGGAAAGGGTTTGATTTCTCATCTTCTCGTTTCTGATTTTTTTTTTTGAGAAACTTGGTCTTTTCACCTAAATTATTAAAGAAGTTATTTAAAAATTTAGATCTATTTAATTTTTTTTTAAATTCTATTAAATTTTAGATTTAGGTAGTAGAATAAAGAATTTTTACGTGCTTAGAGCTCATGAATAAGCGCTATATGGAGCATTATTAATCCTGCTGATAATTAGTAATGGTTTTGCCATTTATTTTCAGCAACATGCTAGTTATGTCTCTTCTGGTATTAATATATTATTATTATTATTACTATAATCATTATTATTATTGTTATGATTATTTTGAACTTTTTTTTTCAAATTATTTTACTTTTTTAAATAATAGTGCCGACCTAGGGCATTTTCAGGACTAGGTTTAGAATTGCATAGCTCGTCACCAAATAGCGCGCGTGCTGATTGGTTAACTACAGTGGGTATTTTTTGTGCAATATCTACAGTTTTATTAAAAGCAGTACGCTGATTAGATAAATATAAGAGTGCCGCCTCCAACTAATTTAAGAACAGCTGACTGTAAAATTCGAGAATCCGCGAACAAAATCGAAAAATCAGATTTCTTCATATTTTGTTAGGAGAACTCCTTGATTGAACTATTGTCGATGATAGTAAATAAACTTTCCAAACACTTTTAGTTTTAAAGAAATATAGAAAAATGTGAAATTTCGTGGACGCCACAAAGTTAGCCAGAAATTCTTCAGAAAATTACACTTTTGAGCGCTCGCGTGGAACAAAGCGGTGGCTCGCAGAGAGCCCATCTTTTGAACATGAACAATTACTTAGCTTGGCTGCTAAAAATGTAAAATGATTGCAAGATAACGAATTTTTCATAATTATTTAGCAGATGAAAGATCGTCTTGAGGAACGTCTAAAAATCACTTATCTTTAAATGAAAAAAAAAAATTATACAACATCAAGACTGACAGCAAGCTTTACACCACAATAAAGCCCTATTATTGTGCCATAATACATCAAAAATAGAGCTTGGGCACTTCACATCCAACATATCTACAGCGCTGAACGTGGAAACATTTTTCACAAATTTACACAAGAAGATAAACTTCATATGTTCAAGCTAGCGTGTAATTTTCTCTTTATTACATAGATAGGAGTGTTTCAAAAATCTTTTGAACATAAACAATTACTTAGCTTGGCTACTAAAAATGTAAAATGATTGCAAGATACCGAATTTTTCATAGTTATTTAGCAGATGAAAGATCGTCTTGAGCAACGTCTAAAAATCACTTAATTTTAAATGAAAAAAAGATATTCTGCAACATCAAGACTGACAGCAAGCTTTAGACCACAATAAAGCCCTATTATTGTGCCATAATACATCAAAAATTACGCTTGGGCACTTCATATCCAACATATTTACAGCGCTGAAGGTGGAAACAGTTTCACAAATTTACACAAGAAGATAAACGTGTAAGCTAGCGTGTAATTTTCTCTTTATTACATAGATATGAGTGCTTCAAAAATAAAAACACTAGGTGAAAGTGTCTTTATTTTGCGGGGAAAACAAAAGAGTGACTACAGCGATATATTCACTAGTGAGGATATGGAAAATATTTTACTCGTATCCTGGATGTAGTTTCATATGAAACCTACAAATGGCGTATTTCACACTCACATCTATGTAATGAAATATATTATCATTAATGTTAATTAACGTTAAACTATTACGTTAAATGTGGTGTCTAACCTTTCCCATACGTGCTTTCCGTCTACAAAGATTTCAAGCTCTTGCAATCCAGCGTACACTTTGCTGGAGGTTGCGGACAGCCACACAAACATTCCCCTCGCCAAACGCCTGACCGGTAAATCCACGTACGAGCCACGGGTACAACCGCTGGACATGCGAATGTAGTTACTGGTCACGGCTATGGTGGAAGAGCCATCGTAAGTTGAAATCTAAAAACAATAAAATGTGTTACTTTGACGTGAAGGTCATACGATAAGCAGCGGCGACTTCTACTTATCAAAAAGAACTGTTAAGTTATGGGCAATGCAAAGTTAAGTGTTAGCCCATTTTGCCAGTTCTAAACCAGCCTGCTCTTTTTGACAAAAGTAAACATTCTTTAAAGTCCGTCGTCAAAAGGTCGAGAGACTGGACCTACGGTTTAACGTACTTATCTGAGAAGATGCGAAAATTTAGCCATTTGCAGATGTTAGAACAAAGGCAGCACCTTCTCAATGATTTTAAGACCCCGAGTTTTGTTCCGGCCGGGAATCGAACCAAAGCCTTCCCCGCAGTAAACTGGCATCTCACCAACTAGGCTAGCCAAGCGGCGGAATATAGAATTAGTTCATTGTTGGGGAGTGCGAACGATTTTAATTCACAAATTGTAAAAACCCCAAGCCAACGAGTAAGTGCATCCACATTGTGTGACAGACCTTTCTCAAACAATGTATTCAATTCATCGTTTGTCAACGCCATTGAAACGATTGGCGTGTTTCCTTTCCTTTTTTTTCTTTCGTACATTCTACTTTAAAAGGAATGGGTTTTTTTTCTAAACACAAGAATTAATTGGATTTATGCAGACATTTCTCCTCATGTGTTTTTCAAAACTTGCGAAAAGGCTTCAGAGTGAATCGGCTCCTTGTCCTCGCAATATTACGAAGGAATAAGGTACGTGGTGATTCATTGAGCTCCTCAGAGAAATTTCGGTAATCCCTCTTTTCTCACTGTTTGTACGAAAGTCTTAAGATGTTTCTGTATCGTTTCGCCTACTTTATTTGGCAGGGCTTCTTTACTTGAAATGAAAAATCGTTAATTGTCCAAGCGGTCATACTGAAATGTTGCACTAGCGCAAGCGCGCCATCCAAAACAAAAACCTAACAACGTAGATTCCAGTAAGACAACATATTTACTAGTTGACAGTAGTGGATATTGTCTGTTCAATCAGCAGCTTTGTATCACTTACACTAATCTATAATAATAAAGTGCAGATTTAAGTCCTAAAAATATTAATTTATCTTATTATATCGATTCATGTTTCAATAAAAACAATGATATCCTTGAAGTGTATCAACGACCTATGGCTTTATAATTAGTTAAACTAACCTTGAAATCTGCCATTCCAGATGAACACAAAGGATATACCCTGATATGATTAACAAAGTAGTCCTTTTTGAAGTCAAAAGTTAATTTAGGGTGCGTACAGGCCGCCAAGTAATAGTTACAAGCACTAGAGGAAAACCTTTGATGAAACAGATACGCCAGACTGTAGTGATGACAGCTAGCATATGATGGACTGCACGGAGCGCGATAGTAGCAATAAATACCACAGCTTGACGTGACTGTAACTCCACTGGCTGCAGTGTAGATTGTTGATCTGTCCATAGTTCCACCGGAGAGATCTAGTCTGTAGCCAGAGTTGTGGATTTCTGAGTCAAGAGCTTGCTGCCCTTTGTTATCAATTCTGAGGATGGTGTGATTACTTAACATGTGCTTCAGATACACAGTTCCAGATGCGCCGTGTTCCCCACCTGACAAACCTTTTCCTCCATGTACGTCATACTTTCCTCTGCAAAAAGGAACAAATAATATTGACACATAGCTTTGATGTGTAAAAAGTATATATTGATTATATAAAATAAGTTAATTAGCTAACGTTTTCGATCAAGATGATCATCATCAGGCTATAAAATGCCAAGCGCAGTCTGAGAACTTTATTTTTTTTTATCGACTACGTTAGCTGAATAATTTTAGAACTTAATTTTTTAACATCAATAGAAACATACCAATTTTATCCATTTTATTGGCGAAGATGACTCATATAAAATAATTGTGGGTTTTGTATATGTATAAAATGTCGTTATCAATGTCGGGAGGAGCCCAGGGGTTATTTTAGGCAGACTTTATTTGGATTCCAGAGTGTGGACTAAATTTTTGTTTGGAATTTAAATAGCATTGTAGAAGCCGTTAAAGGCGATCGCGGAAAGGTTCTGTTTTGGGGAGTTTGAGGACGAGGTCTAGAATTCAGATGTAGCTCCACCCCACTCTCTCTTCCCTTTCAAAATTCCTAGATCCGCCACTGCTTATCGTTTAATGGCAAAAAAATTTCAATTAGGATTTTTCTTCATGGTTTAGTTCGTGCTTAAATTAGTAACGGTTTCGAAATGACCGCGCGAAAGGAAAACTGGTACCCACAAAAAAATTTCCGGGTTTGTGACGCCAAAGGCAGAGTACCTGACAGTGCAGAACAACGCAAATGATACAGCCGAAAAAGAATGTTAAGAATTTGAACGAGAACTCTTACTTCTTTGCTTCTGACGTCAAGGTCCAGTTGGAAAATTTTGATTACTATATTTGCATTTAATACGATTTGCTTTTGATTGACGGAGTAATATTCCCCAAGTCGCTGATGCTGCAAATAATAACCTCATAACCTCATAACCTATATTCATTTATCAATTATTGGATATTAAGGTAAAAAATAACCTGTAAGGAGAATCTGTATTTCTGTTCTGATAGTAGACAGCTATGCGACCACCCGCCCCACCACCGGCAGCTCCTTTTCCATATCCCCCAAGACACTGAATGGCGCCTGTATGGCCCCCCGTCAGAACAAAGGTGTGGATTTGAATGCTTCCTCCGCTGCCACCCCCTCCAGGGTTTCCTCGGGCTTGAACACTGTTGGCTGTGATTAACCCATCAACCTATAATACATTCAGAACATCAAGCATCAGACTTATAAGACATAGTCTAAGCACCTTCTTGTACTTTTGAGTTTACATTTCGGGGATTTAACTAATGTATTTAATTTCTAGCACGTTAACAGCTGCAGAAGTCTTATATTTACGTTTCTCCTAAGGCATCGCGTTTGCCAGCCAAAGATCTTACCAAGTTCGTGTACTCAAGTTAAATGAGAAAAAAAAAATCCTGGATAAATAAAATATTTTGGATCATTACAAAATTGTTTCTCTCCATATTCTTACTCGTAGAGTATGCGTTGACTTGATGTTTAATATTCCACCACCGGTGCCACCAGCGGCGCCATCTCCACCGCTTCCAAATTCGTCTGGTTCAAACAAATTACCGTACGGTATCCCTCGGGGATGTCGACAAGTCTTGAAATTGCCTCCACAGCTACCCCTCCCCCCAACTCCGCCATGCCCTGCACCACTTTGCCGCCAGGTCGTGGTTATAACAGTTCCTGGTCCTCTCATTTTTATATAACCACCTAAAAATGGAGCAATTTGTAATGGTTAGAGAACTTTGTGGAAAATAATATTAATATACATGACTTCAAGATTTTAAGCTCATGCTCTAAGTACTAGTTAGTAAATGTGAAAATATTACATTTCATAAAATTGCTCAAAAGAGCCAGTGTTCTGGCAATGGGCATTCTTAATTTCTATTGTACATGCATTCGACCCATTTTAGATTTTTGCGCACCAGTTTTCCACCATAGTCTACCCGTTTATCTAAGTGATGATATTGAACGTATTCAGAAACGTGCCTTATATATTATTAACCCACATGTATCGTACCAGGAGAACCTATCACGCTTTAATCTTAGTATTCTGAAGGATGGACGCTCTAGTCTGTGTGGGAAGCTCCTTAATTCACTAATGCTCGACAGTAGTCATAAGTTATCTCAGTTCTTGTTTAAACAAAATGTAAATAAGTATAATCTAAGAAGGCCACGCCTACTTTCAGCCGTTTAAGGCTCGTACAAGTCGTTTTAGGAATAGTTTCTTTCCGGCTATGGCTAATTTTTAATATAATATAGCTTTATAGCAATTCAAAATGCGGGTTTTTTTTAACATTGTAAATTTTTACACAATTCACTTATACGACTGTCATATGTAAAAATCTTGAATAAACTATCTATCTCTATCTCTCTCTCTAACTCTATCTCAAAATAGGATACAAGTTAAGATTGAATCGGTGACCGAACTCTGAACAGGCTTCTTTCTAATTTTGTTTTATTTTGATCGACCCAATATCTCAAGATGTCAAATTATTCCTATCTCTTTTAGTTTTTAAGCTAGAATTAAATTGGAATAAGCAAAAAAACGCACTGTGAACATACTTGAATTCGTGATAGAAAATTATTCTTTAAATGCTCTCAGCCTTGTGCTATTACCAATGCTATCCAGGCAATTTTCAGTTTTATCCTCGAATTTTATCTAGTTTTAGAGCCAATTATATGTAAAATATTCAACTATATCGGTAGTTTTCATTTGGCGACATATAAGAGTTTACTTTGCATTTGCATTCAATTTCTTGTGCTATGTACCTTTTACTGATAAATGATAATAAAAATATTAGTAATGCTTTCTTTGATCTTGAAGGAATTCTAAAGAGTACCTATTTATCATGGAAAAAAAAGTAAGAACAGCAACAACTAAGACTGAAAATAAATAATTACAAAAAAAAATAAAATCCCACTTGCGTAACCAAGCAACTACGGACTGTAAGTATAAGCTTGAGCAGAAAAGGTTACGACGTAAGTACTAACAAAGAAGTGATCCCTAGCCATATCAAATACTGTAACAACTTTCACTGGAGTAAATGCTAAATAAAAATCATTTTGACTCATATATTCAGTGGTTTGAATCTATTAAAGACTAATTAAAGCAAGAAACAAAGGTTAACGACCCAGGGGTTGGGAAGGACTGAAAGGTCCCTGGGCCAATGGCCCATTTCCTTGAAAATCTATGGGCCATTTTTGAAATTTATGGGCCGTTTCCAAAATTTAATGCGCCAAAAACGTTTACTTAACTGTACTGATAATATACATTTAGTAAAAAATGGACTGTTGTTATTTGAAATGTCTGTATTAAAATGTAGATTTGCATGTTTTCAGTTACATTCATACGCTTACATTGCTTTGTATATTTAGCATTACAATGCTGCTTAAAACAAAGGGAAATACGAAAATATGCACTTAAATAAAATGCGGGAAATCAACTGTGTCCATGCTGACTGTTCAGTAAAACACGCTGGCTGTGGTGTTAGTCAAGTGACTGACAAAAGTATTTAAAAGGGGATGATGATGCTACATCCTTACAAGAAGCTCTACTGGGCACAACGCGCGAGCATCAGTTCATATTCGATCAATCTCAGTTAATGGAGTCTTGAATAATTTTGAAAATATAAGTCGTAAAAAATATTTGAATCATTCATGGGGGCCATGCACACTTTTGCATTTATTTTTAATTCAATGAAACACAGAGTAACATCTAAAAGTAAATCCTCGAATATGCGCTGCCCTTCATACAACGCCGCACCTCGGAAAACCACCGAGACACAAATTCGAGAGAAGCAATTAACTTTCTTTTATCATTTTTTGAGATTAGATTGTCTGTTCAAGAAATCTAAAGTTTTATTCTCGGGAAACGCTTGAATCGGGGCTTATGAAGCAGATCTAAATGTCTGTATTTGTCCTTTTTCTTGATAAGTTCAGCATCCCTGGTGAATAATAAATTTTTGTACATTATTGAAATGGATTTCAAAGTTGCCAGATTTTCTTTAGATGAAGCAATTTAGCGGCACCCGAAAATTACTCTCGACCCAGGTCCAACCGTGACCGCGGTTCTTAAATATAAAAATAAATTTGAAGCCGCTTTTGTAAGCAGGTATATATTTTGTCAACTTTGAAAACTTGTCAAACATGCGGACAACGTTTTGTGTTTTAGTTGCGGCGAATAAATTTAGCGGGTAAAACCTTCAGGTTCCATTGTCAACTATCAAGACATATAAAACTACAACAAAAACAAAGATCTTGCATTGATTTTTATTAGCCCAACGACAAAGAAAAATTTTGTTCTTTTTCTCTCTGAAGGCTAATAAGTAAAGACATTCTTAGGAGCATTTTGAAATATAAAAGTTAAAAATTTTTCATAAAAGTTGTCCGAGCTTTCGCTAATCTACGGCATCATTACGGAATATAAGAACTTTAAATGCAACTTTAACTCTAATCTTTAACTTTAACTTTTTGCAGTTAAAGTTCTTTCATTAGGGAATGAATGATAAAAGTAAACCCCCGCAATAAATCTGACACTGCAGACTGGCTGTATTTTAAACTACCCCCTATTTCCAAAAATATCGACCGGAAAATTTCCAAGATTTTTAGAAATGAGGGCCTTAAAGACAGAGTTACGCATCAATCCCATAGTTTGAGACACACCATTAACATTCCTAAGGCCAAACCACAATGTTAAAGAGAACAATGCCCATCGCCCATACAGGAACCTGCTACAAAAGCAACTGTGTTTAGAGTTCAGACATCTACATGACTGCATCAAGGAACATTTTGAAAACACTATTTCTTCCGTTTATTAACGTCTCATCACATGCCAAAAAAACCCAGCAATTCAAAAACGTTCACCAGTGTTATCGTCCAAGAACCTGACCCCAAAATTTACGTCTCCGTGAAGCCTTCTTTATTCGTAAACTTCAACCCACCATAAACTCACGTGCAGAACCCGCTGAATTAAGCGAACCTTTATTCTGATCTATTGTCTTCTTATTTATGCTTTTCTATTGTTTTTTCATAACTACGTCATTTGTTTTATCAGTATTTTATGATATTTTGATCTATTATCTATGTTACGGTCGATCGCGTTAGTATTTAGAACTCCGCTACGCCTTTTATCATTCATTCCCTGATGATGCCGTAGATCGGCGAAAGCTCGGACAAGTTTTATGAAAACTTTAAAGCTTTTATAATTTTTTAATGGTAGCTCTAGGCCTCATTCGATTTTCAATTTTTATAAATAACTGTATTGACAAAAACATATAGAAAAGTATAAAACATCTGCAGCTTCTATAAAATCATGTTCAGTAACCGTTTTTAAAGGCTAAGCTTGTTGGAGTATGGTAAATATGTTTAAAGGAAAACACACAGTCGGCAATTCACGAATTGTGGATTATGTCTAATTTACATCAAAAAAATCCAAATCACGATCTACCACTGCAAGATATTATGATGGAAATCTACATGGGTTCTGTGGGAATGGCCTGGGACATGGGCGCAATCTAAGCCCACTAATGGTCTTTTTTATGCGCCATATTTTGAATTTATGCGCCATTTGCGCATGGCGCACGTCCTTCCCAACCCCTGACGACCATAACGTTCTTGTTAACTATTCAAAAGTACTAGTGAAAGAGAGCCAGAAATCACACTTTCAATCATACAAATAGTTTTAAGTAGTGTAAAGCTACAATGATATTTAGGAATATTCAACTTCATTTTGAAACTAAGACTGAACAATCTGAATCCGCTTTCATTTTAGTCAGTGGAAACTGCAAATTCGAAAATGGTTTATTACGGCATACAAAGCTGGCTGAACTTTGCTAATCGATTCTATATTTGAAAAATGAGAAAAAAAAACGATTCTTAAATGGTCATATAAGACTTCATTGTAACAATGAGGGTGGGCGTGGGAAGAGGGGTAAGAGAAAATTTTCAGGAATTTCGCATTGCAAAAAGGAAAACATTTAACCTAAAAATTACGCAAGGATTGGGAATTTTAAATAATTCCAGAAAATAACCCAAGAACATAAACCCCATTAACTTACTTTTCCAAATGTTCGCAATTATAAATCTTTGGTAAATTTTAGGTATTGAGATTTCATGCTCCTAGTAAGGATCAAGAAAGTACAATACTTACCATCATCTGCAGTAATGTGGCCACCATCATCCACAGTAATATTCACTGCTCTGATATTTATACCAGCGCTCTTTAACTCCCCACCACCTTCAACCAATAGAATCTTAGCTTTTAGGGTGAACCTGTTGTAATTTGCGTTTGGACTATGAGTTATCACTTTTGAGTCTGCCATGATGCGCAGTGTCTCATTGAACACATATTGACGATCAGTATTAGAACCTGCTGAACCTGTCAAATAACAATGAAGTGCTCCTCCTTTTAGTATCGTCAAGTTTGCCACGTGATTTAAGACACCCTCTACGTGGATCGATACTTGGTTGATTTCCGATACTGGAGCAAGGCCCAGGTTAGCACCGTCATAGATGTACGCGTTAAATGGAATGTCCAAAAACGGCCGATGTAAGTCCATCTCTTGATTTCGCCCAATGTGAACTGTACCAGTTCGATCTCCGATCATGAAGCGGAAAAATAAAGAGATTTTGCGATTTATTGGTTCCGTTAAGATTGCCAAATGTGCGCCACCGTACATCTGAAGCTCTTCAAAGCTGAAGGCGTGGGACCCATTTGCAAAGTGATGTGATCCAGACTCTGGGAGAATCCATGCACGGGCTCCATCTTGCGACAAATCTGAATAATTCCCGATTCTTTGGAAGATTGGTCGCTGTCCACCGTTATCAACGAGAAGTGTCCTGTGGGTGTGAACCATATGGTACAGAAAGGAAGTTCCAGGACCTCCAGGTTCCACTTTGCTCGCACCACCACGGGATTGAAAACTCCCGGTATAAGTTGTATTTTCCGTGAAGTACACTGCAATTCTTCCACCAGCTCCACCTCCAGCGTAATCACCACCAAGTCCGCCATTGACAGATATACTACCAGTTCCTTTTATGCGGTAGCAATGCATCCAAATACTTCCGCCGCTACCTCCACCGCTGATCCTGCAGCGGCATAAAATATGTAAAACATATCACTAATAAACCAAAGATGGCAAATTTAACAAACTGCTATCTGGATCGTTTTACCTTTTGAGATAACTAAGCAGTTTGTGTCTTTTTACACCGTATTAAAACTGTTTTGAAAACTGATACAAATAATACAACATTCAACAGAAATCAAGACAATACTGTGATTTAATCTACCAAAATACAAAACCACCACTGAATAGTATTCAATTAATCTTTTTAAAATGTCACAACATTCAGAATTTTTACGACGGCGTAATCACATCAGCAAGACAATACGACAATATTAAAGGAGCCCGGATGGCTACCAGTTAAACTCAAAGAGACGCACTGATAATGTTCAACTGAGAGAAAGCGCTCACATCTGTCACAAAGCCACCTTAACATCCAACATCCACCCGTGTATTACAACAAATAAGATCAAGCTTCACATTCCCATGTGTAAATCTGCTATTGGTCATCAAAGCTTTTTGTATTTCTTTTGAGCCAATTTGTAGCTAATAATAAAGTAATATTAATATAATTATTCTATTTATATTAAATTATTGCTACTCGCAACAAGCACAAATGGTCAGGAAATTTACCTATCGAATTGCCTATTTTGTGGTGGTTTTTAACACTAAATGAAAGCAATTTATTTACCTGTCTTTTCCAGGACCCCCATCAGCAGAAACCTTCCCATCAATATGGATTACACTGGTGACATTAAACCAAATAAATCCTCCACCATTTCCTCCTTTAGCTCCCCCACCTTTGCTTCCGAATCTTTTTGGTTCATACAAATCCCCGTATGCGGCACCGGTTAGCGGAGATCCTTTACCACGTCCACCTCTTCCCCCATGACCTCCCCCGGATGATCCTGAACCAGACGCGTGGCCGCTTCCTGGGTTAATAAGACCGTGGATACTGGAACCAGTCGGATGAGACAAATTGAATCCTAATTCATTAGCTTCAATAGTTCCACCATCATCAACCGTAATATTCTCTGCCAAAACAGTGAGCTTCGTACCGCGAAAGATGCCGCCACCCTCGACCAATAGCGCTCTTACTTTGAATGTTATTCCAGGATGCAAGACTGCTGAGGTAACGCCTTTAACCAGACCTTTATCCTCAACACGAACAAAAGCAAAAGCAAAAGTACTTTTTGTTTCATTGAATGTTCGACCCCCATGATTCATCCAAACTGATCCTCCGTGATGAAGAGTCATGTTCTGGATGTGTCCAACAACACCTGATATATACATGGTAACTCCGTGTACCATAGTATAAGGAGCAAGGCCCAAAAAACCACCAGAGTAAATGTGTACACTAAATGGTAGGTCAATAATAGGTCTGTGAAGATCCATGACTTGATTCAGAGATATGTGAACAAAGCCTGTGCGGTCACCTATCATGTATCGGAAAAACAAAGATGCGTTTCGTCCAAAAGGATCAGTTAACACAGCTAAGTGACCCCCGCCATAAATCTGAAGTTCTTCAAAGTGAAAGTTAAAGCCAGTATTAGCAAAACGATGTCCACTCGACTGTGGTAAAATCCAAGCTCGCCCACCATCTCGTGATAAGTCTGTGTAGTTTGCAATGGCAGAAACGAGTGGCTTCTGCCCGCCGTTGCTGATGAGCAGTGTGCGATGAGTATGGATCATGTGATAAAGGAAAACAGTTCCAGGACCACCTGCTTCCGCCTTACATAAATTTTCCTTTCCAAACTTACATCCCAAAGCTGCTCCCCCTCGTGCCTCATAAATAAAATAGGTCGATGTTTTGTTTACTTGAAAATAAATTGCCACTCGTCCTCCTGCACCACCACCACCGGGATAAGAGGCAGAAGTAGAACCTGCCCCACCATTTGCAGATATTCTCCCGTAACCACGGATCTCTTTACAATACATCCAAATACTACCACCGCTACCACCTCCGCTCCCGAGAGTGCGACCTTCTTCACCACTGGCTGATACTCGTCCATCTACATCTATGATGCCAGTAACGTTTATCCAAAGAGTTCCGCCCCCATTTCCACCTCTATCATTATGATACCCTTTTCCTCCCGCGCTGCCAAACATATCTGGTTCGTACAGGTCACCATAAGCAAATCCCGTCACTTCAGCTCCACCTGCAATATTACCACGTCCACCACTTCCACCATGACCAGCACCAGAACCTCCATATGGACTGTCGGAACCATGTCCAGGATTGATAGGCCCATGCAAACCGCTTCCCTGATAACCATGGGAACTGTTGTAGCCAAGTGCATCGGCAATTAGTCCTCCTCCATCATTGATGGTAATGTTTTCTGTCAGAAACGTTATGCGCGACCCTCGAATCAGTCCACCCCCCTCAATAAACACTGCTCGCGTGTGAAACGTTATCCCTGGATCGTTGACAGGTGAAGTGACACAGTGAATCACACCTTGGTCTTGCACACGCACAGTATCAAATCTATAACCGTGTTTGTTCATTTGGTACGAGCTTCCACCGTGATTTAGCCACAGCTGGCCGCCGTGATGAATGGTGATGTTTTCAACATATGCTAACACGCCACGAAGAATGATTTCAACACCGTGAATTTCTGTGTATGTCGCCAGTCCAAGATGACCCCCATTGTAAACCTGGGCACTAAATGGTAAATCAATTTCTGGTCGGAACAAATCTAAAACTTGCCTTTGTCCAATATGAACCATCCCTGACCTATCACCAATCATGTGTTTGAAGAAAAGGGACACATTCAAACTCATATTATTGGCTTCTGTGGGCCAAAAAGCAAGATTTGCTCCGCCATAAACTTGCAGTTCTTCAAAGTGAAACTTGTGTCTGCCATTAGCCAGATTATGAATACCTGATTCCGGCATTATCCACGCTTTACCTCCTTCTTTAATTAGATTCCTGTAATCAATGTGTTTGTTTAGCGGTTTTCGCCCATCGTTATCTACAAGCAGCGTACGGTGAGTATGGATCAAATGAAAAAGAAATACAGTACCAGGTCCTCCCGTTTCAGCTCGGCCTGAGGCTTTACCTCCATGAGCGTTATATCTGTTAATTTCAAAATAATTTCAATTTAATCTATTAAAAGTTGCGTTTAACAACTAGCAAAACAAAATATGTAACAAGTTATTTTTCAATGTTTTTGGCGTAAGATATGATAACTTACTTTTCTCCACAGCATAAAATAACGAAAAACAGATACAAACATCAGGAGTGACACATAAAATAATTCGCACCTAAAATAGGAGAATGTGTCGTTTCGTTTGAAGTACACAGCTATCCTTCCTCCTGAGCCTCCCCCTCCGCTAGGACTGGAGAGAGGAGAGGATCCACCATTAGCAGTGATCTTTCCGTAGCCCTTGATGATATCACAATAAATCCAGACACTACCACCACTTCCCCCTCCACCCTGGGGCTGAGCGTCCGCTCCATCTACAGACAATATTCCATCTATCTCAAGTAGAAAGGAGACGTTCATGAACAGGCGACCTCCACCTGAACCTGGTATGGGTTAAGAACAGTAAAATGGTCAGCTTTTGACGAACTAAACGATATTTCAAAATTGATTTGCAAAGTCGGCACTAAACAAGAATTAAGAGGGTTTCAAGTTGTACTTTATGACACGTTTTGAAAACACGTGAAAAATAATTGCTAATCACCAGTTATTATTAAGAATGCGCCTTTACAGAAAAAATGCATATTTTTATTATGGAACTCTTTTAAAATTTTTATTATGTCCGTCAAGAACAGTCTATAACTCTTTTTAATAGTTGTTTACTCTAAAAACGGTTTTTAGACTGTTTTATCAGTGTGCATAGATCATATACTAGAAGTATATAAGGCAAATCGGGTTAAGTCTAAAAAGTAGTAAAAAGTGGTGAAGAGAGTGAAAATATATGCAAGTACCAGTAACAAAATTTTACACTTAATGCGGATCTGTATTACCGTTAAAGCCTCGCAAAATGATAATAATCAATTTAAGAAATAATTTAAAGGAGATATATTAATTCTGTACGCCATTTTAAACCATGAATACTTTCAGAATACTCTAAATACTGCTGCTTTAAAATTAAAAAGAATTTTAAATTTTTAGTCGCCAGAATGCTTGAATCTCATGTGCAAACTGAATTTAATTAACAATTAGACAACTCGTAATCCACGAGGCCAAGAGTTCTAACTGTTTTAGTATAAACCAACTAGTCGGTCAAAAAATGATGTGTAAATTAAATTATCGACGAAATGCACTGATATTAAAGTAAAACAGGGCTCACTACTATTTTGATCCGCCATCTTTTCTCTACTAGTAGGCTATCACAAATAGACCACTAGTAGAGTAGTCAATTAGAATGCAGGGTGCTTGTTAGACCGTCAGTAGGTTTATAATAGAGAAACATATGCTGATCACCTGCTTTACTAATTGGACCGCCCCCGCTGCTTCCAAACTCCATCGGCTCGTACATATTGCCATAGGGTTGTCCAACAAGGCTTGACGTCTCCCCACAACCCCCAGTGCCACCGTGACCTCCCCCTGAGGCACCACTACTGCTGCCAAGTCCCAAGCCCTGGTTGATACTACCGCCGTGAATTTTGCTAATTCTTTGTTCAGAGCTAAATCCATTACCATTGAAGGTGAAAATACCTCCGGCATTGATACTGACGTTCGTTGCTTTGACCTTCAAATCACTTGCATCCACTTTGCCTCCTCCTTCTATGTGAAGTACTTTCATTGTTAGATTCATGCCCTGATGGTTGGCTGGCGATGAGCGCATGCGTAACTCACCCTGATGTTGAACTTTTATGAAGTCAAACTTAAAATCATTCTCACTCTGTTTGTTTCCTGTTCTAGAGTCCTCCGTCAAAACAAGCAACCCTCCATGGTGGAGTGTTAGATTTCTAATGTGCGAAATTACACCTTTCACTTGAATTGAGACACCATGAATGGTCGTTACTGGAGCCAAGCCTAGATGACCACCACGGTAAACCTCAACATTAAATGGTAAATCAATTTCTGAACGCAACAAGTCCATCGTCTGGTTTTGAGCAACGTGAATTGTTCCAGAGCGATCTCCAATCATATTCTGAAAAAATATTGAGGCAGAACTGTTTTGCGGCGTAGTCAAGACCATCAAGTGAGCTCCACCATAAATCTGGACTTCTTCAAAAGAGTAGTTATGTTTTCCACTCAGGCTATGATTTCCTGCAGACGGAAGAAGCCACGCTCGACCTGGAATAAGAGAGGGGTCCGTAAAATCTTTAACAACTTGCTGGTTGGCAGGAAGAGGTGACCTCCCAACGTTACTTATTAACAAGGAGCGGTGTTTGTGCTTAAGGTGATAAAGAAACACTGTTCCAGGTCCCCCAGATATTGCAGTTTGTCTGGCATCGCCACCAAAGGACTCGAATTCTCCACTAAAGGTTCTGTTGCTCTTAAAATAAACGGCTATTCTTCCTCCTGCACCGCCTCCACCGTGATACTTTGGATTACTAGAGAAACACATACCAAATATTAAGACAAAAAAGACTTAAAATTCATTGCTTTTTATAGCGTAATTATCCCTATAAATGTTCCAATGCACTTTACAAACAAGTACAGAGTTGACAGTTGAGATACTTAGATCGTCCGCTACAGCGGCTTACAAACATTTTTATATATCAAATGACAATAATGCTCTCAGTAGAGGAGACTGACCAGACAACGACGGGGGCACAACTCTACTCTTTACGACAGATGTTGAGGGCTCTTTTAAGTCCCTCAACAGAGGGTCGGGAGACTGGGCCACCCGTTTAACAACCTTACCTAAGAAGATGCGGAGATCTAACCATTTGCAGATATTAAATTAAAGGCAGCACTTTTTCCTCAATTATTTTAAGACCCTGAGTGATGGTCTGGCCGGAATCGAACCCTAGCCTCCCGCACGATAGACTGGCACCTTGCCAACTATGTTAACCAAGAGGCGGAAGGATTTGTGAAAGTACGGGAAATTCTAAAATGCCAAAATGCTGCTAAGAACATGACCTTAATTATTGCATTGACATATTCTTTTAGTTATGTTCAACGAAGACTTTCATTATATTTCAACTTGCACTGTACGATTGAGATGATTAAAATATACATTATGATTTTAATTGTTCTTAATTGTAAGTGATAACAACAGATAATATGCTTACATATTTCGTTTGTCAACGTATCCATTTCCACCGTTGGCTTGAAAACGTCCGTACCCTTGTATCAAATTTGTTTCAACCCAAATGCTACCGCCACTGCCACCACCTGAATATAGCTGCTGACCAGAGGCACCGTTTACACTTATGGTTCCATCAACCTTGAGCAAGCCACTGACCATCAAATGAATAACTCCACCTCCGAGACCACCGCCACCGCCACCACGGCAGCCAAAATGTTTAGGTTCGAAAACATGACCGTAGGCTGTCCCAACTTGTGGTTGGTCTTCCCCTGAGCCTCCGTTCCCGCCGTGCCCAGCCCCCGACGATCCTCCACCATATCTGGAAATGAGTCCATTTCCCGAGGCACAACTAGGTGAAGAATATATCATTATTGTAATAATGTTCAGCAGAGCATCTTAAACAAATGAAGTAGTGCTAATAACAAAATTACAGCCAACTAATTTCGCGCACTGAATGGTCAGCCGAGGTATACGGATTCGGTTTCTGAGTTTTATTTGATTTTGAAAGAAGCATGAAATCTAAAAAACCTTCAATTTATCTCTATATTTGTTTACAAACGGAACGAGTAACGTTTTCAACAAAATGATGTTTCTGCGAGAAAAAATACCAAATTTCGACATTATTTTAAATTCATTACTAACTAAGAATAATAATAATAATAATAATAATAATTGTTTATTATCTGAACTTCCACAAAAATGGCTCTTCGACTAATGTCTATCTACCTACAAATATAATTATATTATTTTTAATGCGAATCTATGTACAATTATAATGCCAAAGTAAGTAATAAAAATAATAATATAGACACTTCTGATGCGAGAAGATTAAATTCATATTATGATTGCTCTAAAATGACCCAATGACTTTGATAATAACGAGAGTGGCGGGTCTTCGAGTGCTTATAAACTGCCTTGAAAAAGACTTTGCGTCTTGAATTTCTTTCAAATGTGCTGGAAGAGAGTTTAATATAGAAGTCGATGGTTTTTTAACAACCAGTGTGATGCAGTGCTTTATGAACAGTTTTGAGAAAAGGCTATACAGTTTGACGCAAAGTAAACGCCGAAGAAGTAGATTCAAATTTGTTTCCAAACTCAACGTGTTTGTCTTCAAGTCAGTAAATCAACGAGTTTACTTAAACAAATGTTGAAAATGCATAACCACAAAGACATGAATTCATTGAAAAAATCACACATTTTGGCAACAAGAAAAGAAACGGAAACTTAATTAATTTTGATGTAAAAACCCTGTCTCTTCAGTTTTACAACAACCGTTAACAAGATGCCGACAAAACAAGACGTATCTGGCACATCAGTGAGTAGTATTAAAAAAACAAACAATGATTTATCAAAGAAAACAAAATTTTCTTCATCATTCAAATTGATTTGCCGAGAAATATTCACAATTTAAGGGGTACTAGTCAATTTAACTTCACATCAAGACACTTTGAATGAAACAGTTGCTAGCTGAACATAATTACTTTCACCGTGTTGACTAATAAGAAGATGGAAGCTTTTTGCTACATCAAGAAAGTTAGGGAGGTCAATTACCTTGCATCCAAAACATCTCCTCTAAGCTTTCCTAAATCATCAATCGTAAAGTTCCCAGCAACTACAGATATCCTCTTCATGTGCAAGGTTCCACCTCCCTGAATAGTAACATCGCCAACTTCCAAGGTAAGAGCATTTCTGCCAACATCACTGGTTGACGTGAGCTCTCCACCATCACCTACTGTTAGAGAGTTCCATTTGTATTTCCCTTCATCCCTGGCCAGCAAAGTACTACCAGTTAGGCCTAGATATAAGCGACAACCATTTCCGACGGTCATGTGCTTCATATTCAGATACCCCCTGTGAAAAAAACGTCATAATTTTGAATTAAACACAGTCAAACTAGATGGTAATCAACACCAAGCTAGCAAATGAGGAAAGGATCTTTTGTTTAGACTGACGTTATACAGCGTCTTGCAACAATGAAGTTATGAGTGATCGTAGCAGTCATGAATGCAGTTTAAGCTAAGTATTTTTTCAAGTTTCTCTTTCGCAAAAGCTTAAACTGCGTACATAACCGCTACCATCATTCATGACATCACTGTTTACACCGTGGTACAACAACTAGATGGTCTATCACAATCATTTATGATTCAATATGGTGTCCCTTTCCCGCGTTTTAGGAAGAGGAACTAAACGATCACATTCAAAAATCAGTCACAGAGAAAACTAAAATGGCAACAAAATAAGATATTAAAATTTTCAAAAATAAGAAAAAACAATTCAGTTTCTCTCGACAATAGTAGCATAATGGAAATATTTTTGTAATAAAGGATCCTTGTTCTTTTGTTCCTTCTTCGGAGATTTCGACTAAAAGAATTAAAAAATATGCTCTCAATTTCTATCGCCAGTCGACAAAAACTCTATCAGGTGATAGAAATTACGAGTTCGTATTCTAATTATTAAGAAGTACATTCTTTCTTGAATTTTAGCTTTGAACATATAAGTACCATTGCATCCTTAAAACCTTTTCGTCCTCATATGGAAAAGAACGTGTTCTGTTAATTGCTGTCGCAGCAAGGTTGCTATGCTCAATTGAACAAGATCTTTTCGGCATTTGTATACGTACATCCGTGAGCACATTCAGCATTCCCTATACAACTAAAATAAACAAATTTATTTTAATCCCGGGGCGATTGATGAATAGATTACTTTAGGATTTAAAGTACTTTTCAACTTTGGACATTGTCTCCCGGATCGGTATGAACTATAAAGATGCTACATATTACAGATACAAGTCATTCAAATTAGATCAAAACCACAAACTGTACCTTATAGTAATCTTTATACCATAGCAAGCAAACGAGGGAGGAAAATGAAAATGGCCATCTCTGTACAAATGAACGTTTACTTCAAATTCCTCGTGATCAGGAAATTGACCTATTACAACTTGGTTAGGACCAACGTGAAGAGTTCCGGTTCGATCGCCAACGAATTTGTATACCTTGAGGCCATGTGGTCTGGAATTGAATGTTTATACTTAGATAAAAGCGCCGTCGGTTTTATCATTTTCATCCACAACACAGTTCTTTTATTGCAATGTTTAATATATTACTACTATAATTACAATTAACAGTTCTAATACAACAACTACAAATATTGATAGCTCTACAAGTATCATTACTACTACTACTACTACTGCTACTATACTACTACTACTCTTACTACCACTACTACTAGTCTTACTACTACAACTACTACAATTATTACTACCACTACTCTACTATTACTGCTACTATTACTACTACAACCCTACTAATACTACTACTAATACTGCTACTGCTACTACTACTACTATTACTAGCGATTTTTATCAAAAGGGAAGTGCCGCGACATTTGTGTATAGCGAGATAGTCAAAGATCAACACATGTCATTATGTTGTTCTTTGTAACATTTTATTAAGTGAAACATTAAAAATAATCATTCTTGGAATTAAATTATGTGGCTGATAAAAACTATTTTATAAATGTAACATTAACAATAGCACTAGAGCCTATATATTACGAAATAGTTTTTTGTATTACTGAGAAGTCTCTGTATAAGGTATAGAGCGTTCTTCAAATGATGTCACGTACATGACATCTCCATCGAATAAAACACGATCAATGGCTTCTGTTGTCCAAGTCGAAATATCATGCCAATTTGCACATAATAAAGCTGAAAGACTCATAAAACACATTGTCTACCTCTAGACATATCGCTAAAACGACTATCACCTTGATGAATACTTCCACGAGCAAATAAAGTAGCTTTAAACATGACTAACTTTCAAACTTACCTTCCCAAAGAGTTCCTAAAAGATCCAACCATTTGTTTTTAGGGCGCATTCATTGTCGGCTGATATCCGCTGATTACGTAATGACAATTCTGCAGGCGCTAATTATCTTTTAGTAAACCGCTGACATGGCCGTGAGCGCTCGACCCAAGGCGCACAAATCCAACATCGCTAGCTAGCCCACGAAATCGACTTTGCACTGATTATTATCGTGCGGCACAGGAACCCCATCGTCCGGATTAGTATGCTGCTCGCTCGCAGCAACTACTACTACTACTACAATTACTGCTACCACCACTTTACTATTACTGCTACTATTACTACTACTCTACTACTACTACAACAACTACTACTACTACTACTATTACTGCTACAACTGCTACTACAACTTCTACTGCTACTAGTACTACTACTTCTACTACTACTACTATTACTATTACTGCTACTATTACTATTACTACTATTACTATTAATACTACTACTTCTACTGCTACTACTACTACTACTATTAAAACTACCACTACTATTACAACAACTACTACTATTAGTATTAAGACTATCACCACTATTACAGCAGTTTCTAATAGTTCAACTATTACTACTACTGCTAATATTAATATTTCTTTATTTGCATTGCTATTAACAGAAATAAAAGTTATGATAATAAATATACTGTCAACTGAACTAATATTACTATTTCTTTTGCTACGACCACTACACAAAATTTAAACTGTGTGTCAATGTTTACTCTTTCAGAAATATGAAACCACCTTTACCAACCTCACTATTCTTGGGTCAAGTACTAAATGGGCTTTTCTAAATATATGCACTTCTTCGAACTCATATTCCAGGCCTGTTGGTAGCAACCAAGTTTTACCACTGTCAACGTCGGGTGTTGAAAAGTTTTTCACTTCAATCGCCCTAGGTTCAAGGTTGTTATTGTCGATAATGAGGGTTCGGTTGATAATACCATGTTGTCTATCCTAGATTGAAACAATAAAAGATGGCGGTTATTCCTAAATAACGATAAATAGTTGCACTGACAATGATAGTGTTGCCGTAAAAATATAAAAACTTGATACATTACTTAATGATTTGATAAATTCTAGTGAACTCTAAATACACCACTATTATGGTGAGTGTGCGGAGACTAATTTTTTAAAACAAGAAATTCTTCGGATTCTAAATTAACTTTTTTGGCCGCCCGCTAATCGGGAGCCCGTCGCCCTATTGGTAGTTTACTTACCAAGATGTAAGGCAACTAACTACATGTACGTTTTTAAGAAACAAATGTGGCTAGACAAGAACAGTTTTTTGTATTCAAAATAAAACTTAACCTTATATTTACGCATTTTCTAGAAAAAACTTTGTGATGTGCACCGAGTTACACTGATTACAAGCGAATAGCACGCTGAAGTACTTTTGACATATTTTAGGCGATATTGGCATGTCGAATAACCTCAAGTAAAGAAACAAATAACATGAAATTTTCAAGCACGACTGATGTGACATTGATCTATGTGCAATGTTGAAGCTGTATGTAGTAGTATCACGTACTGGACCGGGTTGTACTGGTGTTACAGAAATTATGTAAATTTGGAGGCTTGATTTTTCGGTATCACGGTATTGACAATTTTCACGCAAGGTATTGCGGTATTTTCCTTTTTCTAACACGGTATTGCGGTATTTGGTGGTGCCCCACAGCCCCCTCCTCAATATAATTAAATATGGTAATTATACTCAATATGTTCACCCAGAATAACTGGGTATCCAATTAAATTTTTACATATAAGATTTTCAACGTAACAAACTGAATCCTTAATTTAAGCGAAGTCCTACTACCTGTAGGTACACGGTGCCAGGACCTCCGTTACCACCAGAAGACGCAGCACCACCAAAAGCATGCAAGTTGCCATTCCACCATTCTCTATCCTTCCAGAAAATGGCCAATCGTCCTCCACTACCACCCCCACCGTTAGCGTTCCCTCGACCACCGTTGACTGCTACTGTTCCTCCACCCTCAAATCCATTTGTATGTATGTAAATACTTCCGCCACTCCCTCCGCCACTGCTACTTCCGCTCCCACCAAGTCCGTTGACGCTGATAGTTCCTGAGAAAGAAATAATAACTTCAATATAACGAGTTTTAAAACACTAAAAACATTCCCCTAAAAACGGAATAAAAATAGGACCACCTCTAGAAAACTTAAAGTGCCTTTGAAATGAAAATTTTTTTTACGCATTTCTGTAGCTCATAATATCCTTATTTAAAAATCACAAATGGAATTTCGTGAAATATTCAGTAAATCAGTTTTTTTGCTGCCAAAAAGCCCGAAA
>JAOBAY020093818.1:3904-17898 GCA_025331085.2 Zoanthus sociatus | reverse complement strand
TTTTGTATTTTCAAAAAGCTTCATTATTTAATCCATAACTAGCCGTTTTACGTTGTGAATATCCAAGTTTTCTGATAAAAGTAAAACAGACTTTCCCATGTTTTTGAATTTTAATCCCCCAAAAAGACGTGACAGACCGACGGGTCTTTTTGGGGCCATCTGGCAGATGATGGGGTTTTCCATTTTTCTTTGAGTTTCGACGGGGAAAGTTGGGCACCTTTTCCCAAGGAAAGGTCCCGTCCAAATGACTGCGACTCCAAGTTTAGATAAATGTTTGGACTACCTTCATGTCAAATCTCAACCTTCTAGCCCCAGTAGTTTGGGCGTTATGAACCTCGAAAGTCAATGTTTTGGCTCCCAAAATTGCCTGAATTTCTTAAGGTTGTGTTGGGCAGATTATTGCAGTGATAGCATAGCAATAGTGGTAACGCTGAAGTCTATGGAGTACTGGGACCCGGGTTCGAATCCTGCCAAATTCATTATTTTTATCTTTTTTATCTTTTTTTTTTTGGACTAGCTTCAGTTTAAATTTCAACTTAATAGCCCCAGTAGTGTCGGTGGTATAAGCCCTAAAAGTAAGATTGACAGTTTAGGCTATTAAATTGAACGAATGAAGTTGCAAACAGCATAAATTAAACATTGTCAATTCCCATTGACAATGTTTGCAACTTCATCTGTTCAATAGCCTAAACTGTTCTTTGAAGTGCTAAACATAAATCAAACAAATTGAATTTTAATTTTTTTTAAAATTTTGATAAAAGGGTAAAAATATGTGGTTTTAAAAATACAATCAAAAAACCATTCTCACTGTTTAGCTATTTAAATCATAGGATCCAAATACTACATCCAAAACAATAAGAGAGATTTTGAAAATGAAGATAAATGAAAAATTGATTGATAAAACATGGTTGGTGGTTTATGACCAAAAAGAGTCTTTTTGGGGCTCGCCGACAGGCGTTTT
The DNA here is from genome assembly GCA_025331085.2 of Zoanthus sociatus. Taxonomy (NCBI): domain Eukaryota; kingdom Metazoa; phylum Cnidaria; class Anthozoa; order Zoantharia; family Zoanthidae; genus Zoanthus; species Zoanthus sociatus. The sequence continues at coordinate 16,937 of JAOBAY020093818.1, read as the reverse complement.
TATGTTAAATTTTATTGGTGATGTAAAGACTTCCGGCACGAGTCTAGGCTACAATGGAGCCTCTTGTTTCTAAAGTATTGGTCATCACTTTCAACAGATTCTCAATCAACTGGAAGCTATCGATCAAATTAAAAGGCATCAAAAGGAAGAGTGTGTTCCAGTGACTGTGTGTCATCACCTCGAACAGTGTATCAAGGAAACAGAGGTATGTGTTACATGTAAATAATAATAATAGTAATATTCAGGTACAAGTTATGGTAAGGGGAACATGTTTCATTTATTAAGTAAGTATTTTCGAACATCCAAAAATGAAATCTTTAGAACTTACTAATAAAAATGGCGTTCGATTGATTTCTGATCGTAAAATAAAAGTTATAATTATGCACTTGCTTATTAAGTTATCATATTTAATTACGAGTTTAGATATTTTTAAATTTTTACAAGATGATTCATTAACATAAGACTCAATTTAGCCAATGAACAAAGGTAAATTAGATTTTAGTTTAAATGTGTTGGTTTTGTTGTCAATTCAGGTGATACCAAAGTGACATTTGTTATCAAATTAAGATTTGAACGAGATTAAAGTCTTTCCAATTTTTTCAAGATACCATGCACTCATTCTGATCTCACTTTAACGGAGCCTGAATTCATCTCACTATCATACAAACGGGGAATAGAAAACATCTGGTATGGAAATTGGAATAAACTCTATAAGGAAAAAGATTCATGTAAACAGCCCATGACACTTCACCAAAGAACAATGAACTCTTGTCAGTACGAAAGTGTGAGGTTTTGGAGAAGCCTTGATTATTTACAAATTTCCGTTTTTCGTTTTTTAGGTTGACATACAGAAACTTCTTAAGCAAAATGAGTTCCTGGAACAATCGATACAAGTAAGTTCCACACTCTCATCTTACTGCATATTTTTTTTTCTCGTTTTTCAATGTTATCTTTTCTGCTTGATTTTCTAACAACACTTGCTAAACGTTCACAATTGGCTGTTTTGTACTTTTCTTAGAATGGGATCCAGTGCAGCGCTGTTATTGTGTTGTCATTCTTGTTCCTTCTGAGGAAATGCCCTATCCATTTCCATCTCCTCATAAGTATAGTTCCCATGCATTCTTATTTACATCTACTCAATATTTCTTCATCTGAGATCTTATTTAGGCAAAATATTCCCTGATTCATTCGTGACAAAGGGTATTCAAAATGTTCGATAACTGATACCAAAGATATACAGTAAAACAGCTAAAAACTTTGGTGCACTGTGCGGGAGTTCGGTAATACAATTGCAGCTGCCACCAGTTGTTTAGAAGTCTCTAGGAAAGAGTAAATAAATCAAATTAGTATATACCACACAAATGAATAGTACTTTTCTCGCACGCTGATTGGCTAGCTCGGAGGTCGGATTAGCCAATGCAAGTACTATTTACCTTCGAACTGCAGAAAAAAAATGGCTTCCCGTCTCGCTTTGGTTTCCGAAGAGGAAATTTTATTAATGAACGAGGAGGCTGTACAAAAAACACAGAAATGGCAACAATATGTGGCTTAACAGTATTTGATGGTAAGTTATTTAAACTCTCTAAACTGATTTTCTAAGGCGAAAAATCAAAATACAATGAACTATCGCGCGCTAAAATTACAACGTAAACAATAAAACAAATGTTTTACTAATCTAATGTTTTACAAATTGGTTTCAACAACAAGAGAAATTTATCATAAACATGGAGGAAATGACACCACAGCAACTTAACAAGTTTCTGCAAAAGTTTTACTTGTCAGCAAGAAAGCGAGACGGAATTTTTTGCATTAAAAAATCTCTTACCGCTATTCGGACAACCCTTGAGAAGTCAATAAACCTTTTTCCATTATAGAAGAACCTCTTTTCACAGAAGCAAACAAAACCCTCAGCAATTTTTTGAAAATTCTCAGCAAAAGAGGTGACATAGCAGCTGAGTTATCCTCCAGCTTTTCAACATTAGCATCTCCGGACGAAAACAAAATTAGAAAATCTCAACAGTCACGAAAGAACAGCCAGTAACTTGTTCACGGCTTGATTCCAGATGGCACATTTGACAGCTGCACTTTCAATTTTTTAATGTCAATCTTCCAGGCAGCAGTTCCCAGCAAAATATATGAGGATTGAGCTGGACTTTTTCTTTGAATATCGTGTCAGATCCAAAAACAACTTTTCGTTTAGTGAAAATCATCGAACTCTTGAAGTTGTTCCTTTCATTTCACTTCCTTTTCAATAGATCACATGACTTTCGTATCATGTGACTTTGTGAGCGCGCATGCATCGCACGGCGCGACTTTTTTTCTCTGACCAGTTGTCGGTATATTGTCTATGTCACAAATAAAGTTACTCTTTGGTCTACTAGTCATTCAGCTTGTGTGATATATACTAAAACAAGTATTCACCTCGGTGTCAGTGAAAGTGCTGGATAATATCTACCACTATTCACTTCCACTTCGGTGAATAATTGTTAAATAGCGGTACCTAAATATAATCGTTTAAGCTTTAAGTACCATTTTCGGTCAAAGCAATTTCAATTTTTTTTTTTGTTTTTGAGATTTCCGAATATTTTTTAAGAAGAAGGAGAGCGTTGTGGCGACTTTTCTCGTCCCACAGTAATAAACAGAGTAAACAATGTGATAAGCGATATCATAAATATCAGTTGGGACATCTTGAGTATCAGTTGTAATATCGTGCGTTGTGACTATTAGTTGGGATATCATCAATATCATTTGAAATATCATCAACTGCTTCTCGGATCTCATTAATCTAGAATATCAGGTGGAATACCATGAATATTTGCTAGAAAATCATGATGTCAGCTGAATGTCCTGAATATCTGCTGATATATCATGAGTATTTGCTGGAATGTTAGACTTAACGGCTGGATATCCGGAATATAAGCTGGGATGTCGTATTAACAGCTGTGATGTCATAAATAGCAGCCGAGATATCCTGAATCGAATCATCTAGAATATTCTGAGTATTGCTGAGATATCATGAATATCGGTTGAGAAATCCTTAATATCAGCTTTAATAGCCTGAATATAAGCTGAAATGTCTTGAATAATAGCTGGGATATCATGGATTTTAGCTCGGAAATCCTGAATATCTGCTGGAAAATCTCAAACATCAGTTGGGATATCCTGAATATCAAATATATCGTGAATAATAGCTGGGATATCCTGAGTATAAGCTGGGATGTCGTATAATTTTATATCAGCTGTGATGTCATGAATAGCTGCTGAGATATCCTAAATATCAGCTGGAATATCCTGAATGTTAGCTGGTATATGAATATCGGTTGGGAAGTACTGAATGTCAACAATTTCGTGAATATTACAGGGCTCCCACTTAAAAGTTTTTATTTTGTTTTTTGTGGATTTAAGGCCTTAAAAAGGTTTTAAGTTTGCTAGAATTTCTTTTTTGAGGTCTTAAAACGCATTATTTATGTAATACAAATGAAGGTGAGTTTTTCTTGCAGCCAAATCTTTCTGCATATCAGAAACAATTTTAACGGGACAATCGTGTCTTTCAAGTTTTTTGCCATAATTGCATTGACTGCGCCACTCCACTCTAAATTTGAACTCAATCTCAAGTTCGGAAATTCAACAATAACTGCATATGCTATGTTCGGAAGGAAATGGAACTGGTTCTTCACCGTTCTTCGATGCTAAAAAAAATCAAAATGCAACTGGTCGTTGTTGAGTATATACTGTTTAAAGGGAACCCGAGCTTCCAAATTATTTTTGATGTGTTGAAGTGCATATATTTGAGATTCGAAAAATGTAGATTGTAAAATGATCTGCGATCTGTATTTTGAAAAACGTATTACGAAAAGGGCTAGTAAAACCTTATGGAGGGCGCCATATGATATTGCACTTTTAACGCGGGCTCAGAACAGTTGCTCCTGACGCCACAACGTGAAATTCTCTCATTTTTATCACTGGAAATGTTAGTGAAATTATAAAGTAGAGACATTTTATTTCTATAAAGCTATACTGCTTAAAAATCACCTTCATAAAATGTTTACAAATTGTTAAAAGGAATGGAACGCAACATTTTAACGTCTTGACGTCATATCGTGATGATCTTGTTAGATTGTGGGCGCAAGTATGGCGTCTTCCCTAGTCAAGAGCTAGCACATTTATTTATTTCTAAGGACAGGGACCGAGAAATCGATATAAAACCACATTATTGAAATCTCAAACATTTTTAATTTTATATATCAAAAAATAATTTTGGAGCTCAGGTTCCCTATAATAACGAATTCAAAGTAGTAAATCCTGTTTTTGAAACTTTTTTTCCACAATGACAAGGTAAGAGGAAACTCTGAGATGGTTCTCTACAACACAAATTTGTTTTTTTCTTAATTTTCTTCTTCAGTTTTACCGTTCCTAAAAGTGTTTTTTGGTAGCAATACCGTAGTTGCAGCTTGAAGTCCCATTGTTGTTGAATAAAAAACCAATAAGAAAAGTGTACAGTAATATTGATCAGGTGGCAATAACAAAGAAGTTAGATTTTAAAAATAGATTCGCATTTGTGATAAGGCAATCTACCGCCGGTTATAAATCAATTTAAAATGCACATTGTAAACACACTTCGTCTTTATTATAAACTGTGAGTATTAGAATAGGAAATTGAATTTTTCAAAGGCTAACAAAATTGCCGTATGCAAGTACAATTTGTAGTGTTTGAAAAATTTATACGAGTGGTTATTTATTCCAAACTGTCGAGAAAAATTATGTGATAACTTACTAATAATATACATAAAAAGGGAACAGTAAAAAAAAGTTTAATGAAATTTTACGGTGCACACCTTTCTATTTTGTGCATTCATGGTACTGGCTAAAGTTCAGTTCAAAAACATGTCATGTTTAAACTTTGACAAGAGCAGAATATGCAAATTCATTATGAGAGGCAGCGTGGCTCATGGGTCAGCTGGGAATTTGAATGTGGAAGACCCGGGTTCAAATCCCCGACTCAGACTACCAAATGAATTTGTCCTCGATGATCCCAGACTCTGACTACTGAATGAATTTGTCCTCGATGATCCCAGAGACAAATTCACCACGCTTTGTATATAGCCAACTGGTTTGTCTCCTACCAGCTGGGATTCTTAACTGGGAGAGAGAGGGGGATTTTAGCATGACACTGAAAAGCCCCTTTAGGGGAATTGTAGATATTTATTATTATTATTATTATTATTATTATTATTATTATCATTATTATTATTTTGGATTCCACATGATGGGCGGAACGGTATTTAGTATATAAAATATAGGGTTATGTTATCAATGGAACATCATTTTGCAAAATTTTTTTTTTTTAAAAAACGTAGTAATGAAAGGAAATATTGATTCAAGCGGTTGAAAAATATACTGAAAAAGTTCTCACCATGGCCTGCATAATTTGGAATTTGAGTTACTGTATTTACAGAAACGCTGTATGGCAGAAAACATTCAAACTGTCACGTTTTTAATAATGACGGTTGACGAAGTGCGTACTGTGCACTTTAAATTGATTTTTAACCGGAGGATGTTGTTTTATTGCAACTGTCTTTTGCAATCTTAAATTATAATCTTTTTGTGATTGTAGCTTGATTAATATTTTCTTTCCTTTATCAACATATAATAAAACAAAACCGAATCTTTCAGTTGTTCCTATGCTATTTCTAACAGCTTCAAATTAAGTTTGGGGACGATAATAGAAAAACTCAGAAGATTGAAATTAGAAAAATATCGCCGCTCGCTTTTGTTTTGCTGTTCCTGGAAAAAGAGTTATAGCTACGTTGATAAAAGTTTCAAAACAGCACTTACTTCTTGTTCTTCGGCGGTTTTTAATCTACAGCATCTAGTTAATTTTTTTTTATCTTGGAAGAATAGTGAAGATTCATTTCCATCTCCATTCCAAAATAGCAACTGGAGCTACCGTTCGATTTCCAAATTCAAAATGGATTCAATGACCAGCTGTTTGTAACAGTAGCTTTTATTTCTTCATTGATACTCTTTTGACAACAACATAAGCAGAGAACAGTAGAAGCGTAAAAACTGCTGTTGTTGGAAAGACAATCATATGTAGAGCTGCTATATGCGGTCTAAATGAACGGTTGATAATCTACCAGTCCGAGTTTCCTACTCTTGTCATGGAAAAATAGCGAAGAATCACTTTGATACCATTTTGCTAACAGTATTATCAGTTACCTTTCTTTGTGCTCAGAAGAAACGCTCATTCACCTCCTTGCACTGGAAAAGTAGTGAAGAACCACATTAATGTTCTTTCTAACAGAATTAACAGTTACCTTTTTTTGTGCTTAGAAGATAAAACAAGCATTTATGTTTCGAGGAAGTTCAGTGATTAAAAGTAATTTACAATGTCATTATGTGAATCAGTGTTTCCTGATGATATTAAAGGAAACAACTACCTTGACATTGCTTGGAGTACAGGAATCGCCATGGTGTTTTTATCACCGATAACCATCATAGGAAATGTTCTTGTTCTGGTTTCTGTGTTGCTGGATCCTTTTAAAAACATCAGGAGTGCACCGTCCTGTTACATTATTTTTAATCTGGCTTTGGCAGACCTACTGGTTGGAGTTCTTGCATATCCACTTTCCTCTTTCTCTTATATTTACTTTGCCATCAACAACAAAGACATTGAATCATTCTTCTTTATTATCGTCTTTGTCAGTGTTACCCTTTCAGTAGGTGTTTCAAATCTCAGCTTGATCGCTCTTTCCATAGACCGGCTGATCGCTATCAAAACTCCACTGCAATACGCCTCTCGAGCGACGAAGGGAAGAGTTAAAAAGATAAACCTTTTTATATGGATTTATGCTGTAGTGTCTTCGGTTAGCTTCACTTTTCCATGTTCCAGATCAGTTTTTGCTGTCGGCGTTGTCGTTAACACTGCTTCTTTCTCCGTTGTTCTCATTTTGTTGAACATGGCAATGGTGCTTTCAGTGCGAGCTCAAGCGAAGAACGTCAAGAAAACCATGGATTCAGAAAACAAAGTTGTTTTACAGAATGCTTTCGCAAGAGAAAGGGTTGTCACACGAACAGCAATAATAATGGTAATAGCGTTTGTAGTTTGTGTTTTGCCATGCATTATTTTTCCCTTCATCCAGTTAGGTTTTGCCGAAAGTACTGACATCAAAATTATTAACATTCGGCTTTGGTTGTTTAACGTGGCAGTTACTTTATCTATGTTTAATTCCCTAATAAATCCCTTCTTGTATGCCTGGCGTTTTCCAAAGTACAGGAAAGCCTTTCAGTATATCGTAAAGTGGACAAAGAAGAAAGTATCAGTTCTTGCTTATCTTTCGTCAGGAACCACAATAGAGGTAGCTGATCGAACCACGTTTCAATTAACTACACTTGTCGACCCTCATTTAGTAACAAGAACAGCCAAAATTCATGAACCGCTCACCACCTCGCTCAGAGATGGTCATATTGAGAATACAAAAGTCTGATTATTGTGATCAAGTTTATGGAAGGAGAAAGTTTTTCTGTCGTCGACAGACGGATAAAACGTCTTGGACGAATTTAATTCATTTTATACGTCGCAGGATCGTTTAATTTTATAGCATGGACAACTTCGAAATGAATTCGTCAACTGCGCGACGTATGAACAGGTTTAAACATGTTGAAGCTAAGAATGAGCTGTGTAGCTGATTAAAACGTAGAAAACAAAACTTTCTGAAGAGACAAAAAAAAAGCATTTTGGGTTGGCAAATTTTTTTTCTCAAGTCAAGTTTTACTTTACCTTATTGTTAGTTTGCAGTTATTTGTGAGACAATAGCCTATTTAAAGAAGTAATGTTTTCGGAGTTTACAGCAGATTCACGCCATTGTTGGTGTTCAGATAATTCAATATATTTATTCAGATATATTCAAGATAGGCAACCCTTCGGTCGTTAACTTTTTCACATAAACCTATCCCACAGTGTCTGTGTTTGACATGTGTGATTTCTAAGGTATCTGAGAAAAACTGCGGGGAGTACGTTAAGGCAAGGAATGTGCAACTGAGCTACAGTTATAAAGCTATCAAATAGGTTCAGAAGAAAAACAAGCAGAGAAGCGATTCTACTGCTTCATGAACTTGATAATACGAGCTAACGTTTAACTAGAGACAAATGTTCTTTAATTCTTTTGAAACTTCACTAAATCGTTGTTTAAAACTTCTACAAAAGCTGAGGAGAGGCCATGTTTTTTGCAGAAAAAGGACGCGCGCTCACATCCGGGACATTAATTACACAATTTTTTTTTCATGTTTTTACTTGGAAAAATTAATACGAGTGTTTTATAGTTTTTTGGTAAAAGGCCAGTGTCGATATAATAAACATTGTTTACGTTTAAGTTTTTAATTTTTAAAAGTAAATAAAATATTTTGAAATCAAGTTTTGAAAGCTTGAAGTTCACCTGATCTTGTGTAAGCAACGCGTGCATTCACTGTATCAACGTGTGATCTTTCAGAACAGAACCTGTTTGAAATGAGGAAAGAGTTTGACAATGAAAGAACCAAGACAGGTCTTTGTAAATACTAGTCATTTTTCCTTCGTTGTTTCATCTTGTTTTTGTTTGAATTAACTTCCACTTAATTTCATCTCTCAGTTCACACTGCACTTGTTGGCTTTTTCTGATGAATGCGTTAAAACTGCAAGAAAACAATTTTAAGAAGCAATACACGATTTAAGATTAATTTTTCTTTCTGTATTTCATAAATATTACGACCTTTGTGTGTTAAAAATAATAAACAAAAAGCCACTGATGTTTTCTCGAGTTAATTAAAGATGTTTCTGTAGTCCTTTTAAGTTGTTGTTATTCAAATAGTTGTTTAAATTTTTAAAGGCAAAATGTCCTTATTTCTCTGACGAAGAGATAGTATTATAACTTCATCTCCATATGTTCCATATTTTCAAGTCGTAAAACACTAAAACTTCGTTTTCACCACTCAAAAATAGAATTCTTATCTTCAGGAAAACGTGTAATGTTCTTTTTATTGTATGGACAAACTGAGGCAAGCTAAAATAAAAACATTAGTTTAATTTTAATTTCCTTTTAGTGCAAACGCAGCTGCAATATTCCTTACAAGAAAGTGCGTAAAACGTTACACAAAACTAAAAATGGATAAGACTACAGACAAACATTTTGATTTTCTTTTGAAAATTTCACCAAATTAAGGTCTGAAACCTCTACGAAAAACCAATGTGCCGCCAAAAGGTCAGAATCTGGCGGGAAATGTTCTTAATACCGCGAGCGTGCACATCCGAGGACATTTTTTGTGTCGTAAGTTTTTTACATCTTCACAACTTTAAATATGGCAAATTCGAGTGTTTTAATTTCCGGTGAAGCACAATTATTGATGTAAAAATAATTATTTACTTTTTAGCTTTTAATATAGGTACATGAAAAGTTTTGAAAGCTTAAAGTTTCGCTTGATCTAGAGTAAACAACGCTTTTATGCACTATTTCAGTATGTGCCCTTTAAAACCAATACATGATTGAAATGAGAATAAAACCTTTGACAATAAAATTGTATAGAGAACTAAGGCAGGTCTTTGTTTTCTTATCTCCAAATCAAGAAACATGGTAAAATCCAATAGTTTTGTTTGTAAGCTAACAATTGAATGATTTATATATAGACATTGAAAGTTAAAACTTTCATGGCAGGATGACTTCGGCTCACACCTGTTCTCTTTCTACTCTGCTTCATGGTTTAAACCAAATAACTCATTTCATCTACCGAGCAGCGAGTGAAGGACTTCAGACATTGAAACTTAAAACTTTGATTAGTCATATAAATTTTCGGTTACACAACAGTTCTCTTTTACTGTTCCTAAGTGATGGAAGTAAGTTTTACAATTTTGGCAAGCACCTTTCCTCATATTTCTTGGACAATAGGAATCGTGCTCTTGATACTTGCGCCGGTTACAGTCATAGGAAATGGTTTCGTGCTAGCTTCAATCTTCTATGATCCATTCACAAATATCAGAAGTGTCCCATGCAGCTACACAATATTCAGTTTAGCGCTTGCCGACATGCTTGTTGGGGCTCTTATTGAACCTTTTCTTGCTGTTTCTACATTCTCTTCAGTAATTAATAGGACAGAACTCATCTCTGACAAGGTTATTACAACACTTTCTTTTTTTCTGCTAGCCGTTTCAGGTGGTAGTTTGATGTTTTTAGCAGTTGACCGGTTCATAGCGGTGAGAACTCCCCTGCAACATGCTTGTACTGTGTCAAAAACGAAATCCAGAAATGTTAACATTCTGATATGGATATATGTCATCATTTTTGTAATTTGCTCAACGGTGTTTGGAATTCACAGTTTAATCTCCCATATTCTTGCAGTTTCTCATTTTGGGATCGTATTGCTTGTTCTGTTTGTCCTCAACATAGCAGTGGTGCGTTCAGTGCGAATTCAGGGAAGAAATCTTAAAATGATGGTGGATTCACAGAACACCTTGGTTATCCAGACAGCCGTCAAGCGTGAGAAAGCCGTAACACAAACCACTGGAATAATGGTGGCAGCGTTCTTGATCTGCGTATTACCTTTTTCAATATTTTCGTCTTTCGATTTCGCCCTTACAGTTGACGATGTAGTTACCAAGGAATTATTATTCTGGATGTATTTTACTACTCTTATTCTATTGTATTTAAATTCTCTTATGAACCCATTCTTTTATGCTTGGCGTCTTCCAAAATATAGAAAGGCATTTTGCTACATTTTCAATCTCATCAAAAGTAAAATATCCCCTTCTCTTTTTCGTTCTGAAAGGGTTTCGTCTTCTGGTTCTGAAGAACCTGATAAAAAGAAGTGTAGAGCGAGATCTTGCGACACTTCGTGTGTAAATGTGACACGTTCAGATGCAGTACCACGGATAAATGGTCTTAAAATACACATCGTTAGAAAAAACGTTTCAAAAGCTGAAAGTACGAAATTATGACAGTGGACAATAACCAGCAATACCAATAATAACAATAACTATAACAATACCAGTATCAGACTGAGCAACGAGGTTAATAAATCGTATATTATATGACTTTTTTTACTTCCGATAATTTATCCCATATCTAACTTTACGGAAATCATCGGAAATATCCGACAGTTTTCGAAAAGCTTCGGGGATGTTTAAAAACTGTTTTTTAATATGAATTATTGGGTTTTTGAAAAATTTATAAAAATCGGACATCTTCGGAAGAGTTCGGAAATCATCGAAATTTTTCAGAAAATTTCGGAAATTCCTTAAAAAATTTTTTAACGTAATTTTACGAGTGTTGAAAATTTTTAAAAATCAATATCCGGGAAACCGGTCCGAATACGCACGTATACTGCCTGTGGGCCAAATACACAGTTTGACTGACCGCGCGTCAACCAATCAGAATGCAGGAAATCATATAATAATGAACTTCATATTTTGACCTAAACGTAAATGGTATTAGGTTACAGTTTTACCACTGGACATAACATTGAGACAATTTTGATATCGCCACTACTGGAAAGACGGATTATCAGTGGAAATATAAAGGACAGTGCTAATCGAAGCACTTAATCCCGTTATGGATGCAAACATGGCCAGTGAGAAGTTGTTACTATATTAGTTACAATCAACCACTTGTAATTTAGTTCCCATTTCTCCTTATTTCTTTTATAAGAATCATTTTTAAAATTAACGGTTACTTTTGAAAATGTTTGTAGGATAGCAAACGAAACGTCAACTGATAAAATGCGTTTTAAAATGTATATGTCCGCCATCTGTATTCTGTTTGTAATTAAAGAGCATTTGTATTTCTAAATTGTTTAGAGGTCCCTTAACACCTAAACGGTAAAGCCTCTTATAGTTAGGGGAACGAGAGGATTTTCGGTTTGGCTTGTGAGTTGATCTTAAGCGTGGAATGATTCTTATCTTATGCCCTTTCGATTAGCTTCTGTCACCTGCTAAATAAACCTATGATTACAAGAGCCAATAGAATGACATAAATTGCTGAAATTGTTTGCTTTTGAATATTTCAAGGGTTTCATTGTACCTGTTCCAACCTGTTTTAGAAACCAGAAAATTAAACCAATAAAATACCCTTTACTGACCTACTTTGCTTAATTAATACTTTAATGAAAATCTATTTTGAATAGCCTTTATATTTATTGTAGAACAGTACATTAACAATTTATATTTATCTTCAGTGGTTGCAACACTTTCATGTTTGTTAAGATAAGAAGATATGTCACAATTAAATATTCTGTCATTCTATCTTCTGTCTGTTTGCCTGCCTACAAATCTGCCTGCCTGTGTCTGTCTGTCTGCGTACCTACCTGCCTGTCGGTCTGTCCGTCCGTCTTTCTGCCTATCTGTTTATCTGTTTATATATTTATTGATTTATTTACCTTACATATCTGTTTAACGAGGAGAGGAGGGTGGAGGCAGATATGGGCATTGAAGAAAGTTACTCTACCAGGGGAGGGACCTCCCGTCGTGTGGTTTTACTCAAATTCTTGTTTTACTAAGCAGTCATACTAGTTGTTTAAACAAGTCTTGTAATACTCTGCCCACCGAACATCATCATATACATTCATCCCAATAAAAGATATCACGATTCTGTTGAATCGCAATACGATACAAGACATCACAACCCAATGCTACATCACAATACGATACAAGACAGAAGACAATCCATTACATCACAATACGATACAAGATACAACAAAACAGACTATTACATTTAAGACACCACAACACAATGGAGTTTATGACAAAACGATACAAGCAGAACAAAATGTATCACATCACAATACATATTACAACAAAACAGGCTTTTACACTATAACACGACACAAGACACCACAACACAATGGAGTTTATCACAAAACGATACAAGCAGAACAAAATGTATCACATCACAATACAAATTACAACAAAACAGGCTTTTACATCATAACACGATACAAGACACCACAACACAATGGAGTTTATCACAAAACGATACAAGCAGAACAAAATGTATCACATCACAATACAAAT
>JAOBAY020093709.1:0-17899 GCA_025331085.2 Zoanthus sociatus | reverse complement strand
GTTTACGAGAAATGCGTAGATTTTCGCATTTCTTTGGTTGAAAAGAAAGCTCGTTTAGAGAAGCCCAGTTTGAGATACTAGTCAGATCACTTTGCAAATTAGAGGAGTCTTCACAGGAACGGATAGTATTGTAACATTTTGTATCATCGGCAAACATGGCCGCACGAGAAAAGCGAATACACTCTGGAAGATCATTGATGTACAGTATAGAGTATAGGTCCAAGTACGGAGCCCTGAGGAACGCCAGAAATGACAGATTGAATCCTCAACGGTAGAGCTACTCTCTTAGTGAGATGAAAACCAAATGAAGTTCACACACCTCAACAAGTGAACAGTTTCTTTTCACGATTGGCAGCCAAGAAACTGCTGGCCACCTGTAGTACCTATAGCGGAGATGCTGCAGAAGAAGGCATCGTATCAAAGAGTGGTGCAGTAGGAAACGTGTCAGTCCAATATATGTACCTCTGTGATGAGGGAGGCTTCCTTTCAACACCCAGCTGTAACCTCTTTTGGGCTCAATATTAGTGACCTTTGCCGCAAGAATAAACTGAAAACATTGAGTGGGGAGATGCTTCATAGTGTGTGCAACGAGTGTGAAATAGACGTGACAAACGTAGATCAACGGCGCAAGAGTCCTTGTATCAGTCGACTTAACCAGCTTGTTAACCACTGCAGCTGCAGCATTTAAGACCAACTTCAATATTAATATGCTCGATGAAAGAAAGGAAATGGGGTTGAGGATGAAGAGAAGTGGCGGGGGAGAAGGGGGGCAACCGGAGGGGATCGGGGCCAAGTGTCTGGGTTGACTTATGTAATGATACATAAGAGTTTTGTACGAGGTTCAATCAATGAAACTTGAGTAAGATCTAAACTCACCCCAAGAGAGCTAGTTGCGCAGGGAAATGGAGGTTTATCCATTTTCCACGCTAAACCAGCAGCACATTGTAATTAGTGCAATAAATGGTGTAGTAGAAGGAAAAGCTGAGGAAGGCCGGAAAGAAATTATGTTCCCTAGGTCCCGTGTTTTTTGCCATTTGTCCTAGTGTAACTTTTCGTTGAGAAACATAATTTCTTGATTACACTTTTTAATTTAATTTAATTTTATTTTTTGACCGAGGCTGGATATTCTTATTTTTTTACCGATTTTAGGCTGAATATTCTTAGTTTCAGAAATGTCGGTGACATGGAATTTCTATTTTTAAAATGACTGTGATATCGAAGAGCTTTAAAGGTAATAGGTCTGTATATGGCTTTGCCATTTGGGATTAGAGTGCAATTGCAATATATGTAATCAGTGATGTTTTATTTTTCTAACATGCAAAATTATATTCCTACAACAAATCTGAGCCGCAGCACTATTCTTAAAATATTCTTAAAATTTATAAGATTTATTCTTCTCTACTTTCTGCTTAAAAAAGATTTGAGGATTTGTAAAAATGTTTTGAGCATGGACTGAGTTTGCCTAATCCTTAATTCAAGAGATGCGTTGCAATTTAGCCCCTCGGTTATTCCTGTTCGTGGAAAGAAACGTAAAGTAAATATTTTTGTTGTTTTGCATAATATTTTTAAGACTGGAAAATTAGCTGTTTTCTGGCCAACCTGATACCCGTACAAGTCTAACAAGCTTCTCGAAATTAAGGGATAAAAGTAATCGGATCGAGTTTTCTAGAACACGAAATGAATTTATTGGAGAGCGAATTCGTTAAGAAAATATCAATATTTAATGAAAACGTTTTTAGTTTGACGATTTCGTGCAGGAAGCTTTATCTGCACTATCACAAAACCAAAAATATCTTTTCGTGAATTTCTCTTTTGTTTTTTGGGATTTTTTTCTTTTTTTTTTTTTTTTTGCATTGCCCTCAGTGTGTTCTGTAACTGGTGCACGAGTTCTGCCTTTTAATGCAGACGGCCCCTGCAACGTTATCTGACAACGTGAAAGACCTGGTAAAATCTCAAAAAATCTCTTTATGCTCAAAAGACACATCTGTAAGTTTTGTTGGATCGGTTAATATTAAAAGACAAGTAATTTTTGTCGCAAGTTATTCGTTTTCTGTTTTAACAGACCATCGAACCATTGATTGGTACGCTTGCATTGTGTATCTGGTATATGATCACTGCGTGACTTTCCGGTGTACCACACTTGTGACTTGTGTAAATTTCATCTCGAAGCTGCATGCCATGTTAAGTTATGCAAGGCTCATAGTCGCTTCTGCTTTAATTATTTTTTTAATTCATGTCTTACAGGAAAGAATGCTTTACAAAAATTGAACGTACTTGATATCTTCTGAGATGTGATATATAATTCTTTTTATAACAAAAACTGAGACCTATAATATAATTAACTTTAGGCAACTTTAGATTTGGCATGCAAGGACATTCGAAGGGCATGCGTTAGTTTCTTGGTAACGTCTAAGCACGTTAGCTTACGGTTGCTCAATATTTTGTAAGATCTACTTTTTTCTAAGGTGAAGCAGATAGGATGCCTATGTTACAATTTAAGAATACTTAGCCACAAAACTTTGTTTAACTGCAGACTTTTGATGTGAAAAAGACCGAAATGTTGTACATTTCAAAAACTTGGAAAATGGAATTTTTTAATCTTTCGCATGCGCTTATGGGAAATGGCTATGAAATCCCAAGAAAATAATCAAATCAACTGCATCTGAAGTTGCCATGGACATTTATCTTTGAAATTGAGACACTACCGGTCAGTATTTTTTGCCTTTGAAGTTGTCATGTTTTTATTTTTTTTTTTCACATGTCAAAAACTTGTAAACTTTATCGGAGCTTAGCTCGTGTAAAAATAATGGTAAATGAAAATGTTTTTTATATATCAACGGACTAAAGACTGGAGTATATAGCTATAATTAAAAAAGGTTCATGGTTAGTTATATCTCGTGTTTGTTATGAGCACAGAAAATGTGCAACAATCTCACTCTCTGAAGCGATGAAATCTGTGCTTTTTGAGTAATGACAGTTTTTCGAGAATTTCTTCCGTAGCATCGAGAATTTTTAAAAACTAACCCCAAATCATTTGGTTACTTACGTAACCCTAACAACAGACAGAGTATGAGCAAAATCGATTTTTTGACCATGGCCACCATTTGGTCGATTTTTACTGACATTCACTGTTAACACAACTCTTATATACACACAGTTACTTGATCAACCATGCTTTAGCGAAATCGTGTCGATTTTTTGTTGTACTTTGTTATTGTTATTTGTTTTGTGAATTGGAGAGCTATAATATAAATGTATATTTTTACAAAGATTTGTGTACATTGTTTACTGTAGATGGAAAAGGTGGAAGAAGATCTTAAAAGATCAAAGAGCCTCAGAGAAAAACAGTCAAAGGAATTCACCCGTCAACTAGAAGATCTAAAAATAAGGCACGAAAAAGAGGTAAAAACGTGAGCTTTACTCATTGTATTAATTCGTTTCTTGCTTCATTATGGTGGGGAAGTATTTTCTTGTATTTTTATGCTTTCTTGTAGATGGCGGAACTAAAGATAGTTCATGAACAAGAAAAGGCAAACCTTTTACGAAGCAACCAAATAGAAAGAGAATGTGTCATGCGAGAACAAGAGAAAGACAAGGTAAAGTGCTAAAAAGTTTTAGCATTAATTTTTTCAATTTTAAAGTATAATTAAGATCGGTATTATTGTTATTTTCTTCCATAAAATGACGTCACAAACTAAATGGGAACATTTTACCATATCATTTATATATATATCCCTAAAACAATTGTAACTTTCTGAATAATTAAGTTTAAACAACTACTTTTAAAATATTTTACATTTAGTCTTGTGCAAAGCAAATTAAAAGTAATAGTTTTTTTGTTCTATTATGCAGAGATAAATTCCATTATCCTTAACAATATCTTTAAATGCGAAGCTTTCATGACTATGTATTGAATTTTGAGTTTTTTCATTTATTACCATTTTAGAGTTAGAAACTTGAGTCGTTAAGAAAAGCACTTCATGTTCTCAACAAATATACTAGAAAATGTTGCCTAGTAACGTAACGTAGTTTTTACTTTGTTTTTAAATTTCTATCATATTTTAGAATTCTTTCGGTTTTTTTTTCAATTTGATCTTTTCAACTATATTTTACTTTTTGTTATTTCTTTGTGTCAGGAACAACAAAAAACAAAACTCAATCAAAAAATTGCTGATCTTGAGAAAGCAAACAAAGACAAATCTGCTAAAGATGCAAAGGTAATTAATCTTACGTCGTCATTTGTAATGTGACTAAAGTTTGTGAAGCAAGTAACCTAATCGTAATTAAATATGTAGGATTGTTTTTTCAAAATCCCGTTTTCAGCTGTTATGAGTTTTTTCTGTAAATATCAAAATTTCTAAGTCAAGCTTGATATCTCGCAGGTATATTTTTTGCAGGTTTACCCTCTGCTCTCCCAAATTATCTTCATAGCTCAATGTCAAAGTTGCAATTACGTAAATTGTATGCATGTGAACTGCAAACTCAATTTTAAATATTAATTCATCACCTTTTGATGGCATTGGTCTGAAATCGACCTGCTCCTAACAGCTATGACTTCGTAGATCAGTTGGTACAAGCTAGGTGTCAATAACCACTCATAACCTTTCGATGGCATTGACCTGAAATTGACGTGCTCTTAACAGCTATGACTTCGTAGATCAGCTGGTACAAGCTAGGTGTTGTCAATATCCACTCATAACCTTTCGATGGCATTGACCTGAAATTGACGTACTCCTAACAGCTAGGGCTTCGTTTGGTCAGTTGGTACAAACTCGATGTCATTTGTTTGAATTAATGGACCAACTGCAACTGACGTGCTCCTAGCATTTCATGTTTTTTCAAGTGTAGATAGTTTAAGCGTGCTAGTAGCTAACTTAAGACTAAGGTTTTGTTGTTGGCGAGTATTACACCTTAAATCTTTTGTGAATAATAATGAAACTGCCCTTCAGCAGCCATGAATAAAGTCAGACTCACTAATATTTACGGCAGATTGTAGTAGTAATGCTTGTTACCATTGTAGCACGCTTTTCAATAGCTTCATTTAATATACTAGTGCGCATGTGCTATATGCCATAGTTGATGTTTTACATAAGAGCCACATCCCACAAGCGTTATGCTTTCCTTTGTATTTCAGATAATTGCTGAACTGGAACAGCAAGTTAGAGAACTAAGAGAAGAGGTAAGTTTGTGATAGATTTATTTTTTCTTTAGGCATTTATCTTTTTTTTTCCTTTTCAATTGTTATAAACCTTAAAAGCTCAGCGCAAGAAAGTTTTTAAAATCAGTATAATGCTAATGTATTAAATAATGATAAAGCACGCTCTGATTGCCTTAGTTCCGTTTTATATAACTGAATAGAGCAGGGAATTACGTCACCCAATGGAAGATAAGTTTTTATGCATCTCTCCTTATGCAACGTTTATAATTTCTTCAAATTTAGCTGACGTTATCGCTTCATCGCCTATTTTCACCTATATCTGACCTATTTTCTTAATTTTAGCGCTTTGATTTTTCCCCTGATTTATTTCCCAAGAATAACCTCATTTGTTTTTTAGGTAATACAAGCTAATTCATGTCGAAAAACGCAAATAATGGAGCTAGGTTTACTACGGGAAGAAGAAAAACAGAATTTTAAGAGGGAGGAAGAAAACATGGTATGATTATTAATATCACTTTGAATAGCAAGTGCAAGTTTCCATTAATTTAATTCCTGTAATTTTGATAATTTACGCTGTTTATATTTCTTTTATCTTTTTTGTTTTCTCTTTACAACATAAAATATTTCTTTAATTTCTGCAATTACCATGTCTGTGCGTTGGGTCGTAATACCACATCGAATCATATCTACCATATCATTCGTCAGTTTCACAACATAAAAATGACAAAAAAAAATTATAGAAAGGTTAAAAATAAAAGTATATAGTGTGTACATAGTAGAGCAAAGCAAGGCATATAGAATATACACGTGTGTGTAAGCAGTATCACTTTTGTTTGTACTTAGCAAGTGCGTTTTAAAAGTCAATTGGAACAGCAAAAGTTGCAACTTCAGCGAGAGCACAGCGCAAAAATGGAGCAGATGCTTGAAAAGGTATTTTTATGTTGATAACCCGACCTAAATGGAATGAATGAAACGATTATATTTGTGTATTTAAAGAGAGATTCAAATTAGCAATATCGATATCTCCTTGGATTCTGCGTTCAAAGCAAAGATTTGAAAGTGCAAGA
This sequence comes from Zoanthus sociatus, assembly GCA_025331085.2. Taxonomy (NCBI): domain Eukaryota; kingdom Metazoa; phylum Cnidaria; class Anthozoa; order Zoantharia; family Zoanthidae; genus Zoanthus; species Zoanthus sociatus. Next base: position 11,674 of record JAOBAY020093709.1, on the reverse strand, counting down.
ATTTTGGAAAGTTCTTAGTCCTTAGAGGGGTAATTTCTTGTCTTATTTTGAACTGATTTCACTAATTTCTCACTCCTACGTTACATTGCATAAAGTGCAAGAGCAGCTCTTTCTTGTAGCTTCGATGTTGTTAAGCTTAAATTCATAAAAATTCTTAATTGAATTGGAGAGGCTTTTTGCTTTGTTTAGAATATGGTTCTCCATGTTTTGGATAAAATATGAATATTATATTAAGCTCATTCTTCATTTTGTTAAGATTAGCTTACAACAACAAAGCATTTTGAAATTTCAATGGGCGTATAGTGTCTGTTTGTTCGTAGCATTAGAACTTTCATGAAACCAATAAAGACCTTTCTCTTTTTGCACCTTTTCCTAGACAAATAATCGTCTTCATCAGTTAGAAGTTGAGTACGCAGAGCGCACCACCAAACTAAAACAGGTAATAATTAAGTAAACAAGTCGATTTGTTTCCACTTTAGCAGCAGTGATGAAATGTTTTGTTTTGTTTGCAAAGTATATATACATCTACATTAAAACTTAAAACTATTGTTTTAATAAATAATGAAAAATGTAAACTTTATAGAAACTTTACCTTTCTTCTTTCTGTTAAATCAAACGATCAACTATATTTCTGTTCTAGACGTGGAATGTAGTTTCTTTGTAGCTCTAAAGATATTGGATTATCTTCGTGTATCAAATATTCTGTAACTTTATTTTGACAAATATGGAGCTTAGATCAGTTCTTTGTTCAGATGTTCGTGAGGTAATAAGGTTTGAAAATTCTAATACTTGCTAGCTCTGGAACATGATAAATTGTCCGTAGTGGCTAAAAAAATGCTTGATACATATACTTGTATCATAAAATCATCATTCCTTCAAGTTTTCAACATTTCCGTGCGCATAGAAATAGGCTTTCTCACACCACAAAATACTAGATAATAATAATAGACAACCGAAGGAGAAGTTTCAGGGTCACCCAACTCCAAGAGTCTGAAAGAGTCAGGAATATCTAAAACTGGAATGTAAGGGATTAATTTTGTACTGTTCTAAGAAATCTGAGAAAATCTCTCTGGTTTTCAAAGTATTTGCTCTTTGTACGTTTTTGGTAGTTGCTCTGAAAATTTTGACCATAACAATATTACATACCTACAAGTACTAATTTGAAGTCTCAAAAATGGTGGTTAAGGCCACGTTAGTAGCAGGTAATACTCATAATTTCTACAATACAGCGCTTGACAGCTAGCTGTTTCGTTCTTTTTGGTGTCAACAGACATAGCATAGCTAAAGACAGGTTCAGGTACCTACAAACATTAACAAGTAAAAGTGAAAGCGTGCTGATTGTAGGATGTGCGCTAACAGCTACCTTAGCAAAATAGAGTGAAATCGTTGAAAATGAATTCTGTATATATTAGAAATTAAGGTAATCCTAGTAAAGACAAAGTTAGCATTAAGCCTAGACATTCTTTAATATTAATACCCATTATTCTGAAGTTTTTTAATATTTGGTTTAGGTCATTGATAACCAACAGGATGAAACTAATAGATTGAAGGAGGAACACAGTCGGTAAACAACACCATCTTGAAATGTTTGAGTGTTGTTAATGTTTGTATCGAGTAAGGGCCTAATCACATAAGGCAAGATATTTCAGGGGTTAGGGATATCTCAGCGGAGGAGGGATAAAACTGTCCCTGGTTCACATGAGAAAACCTGACCCGAGATGTCTTAAGTTAATAGTGCTAAGTAACCACCATCTTGTCTCGATCTGATAACGCATGCACACATTCCACAAAGTTGTCCCTAATCCCCGAGATATCTTGAGGTGAAGCATTCACATGGACTGAGACAACTTTACCCATAGAGCTATCCCTATCTTCTAGAGCGAGATATCTCAGCCCCCAGAGCTGTCTCGGCTTTATTCGAACGGAATGGCTGGAACATAAAATAAATGTAGAGAAACTTGCCTCGGCCCGAGATAAGTCGGAGGACCGAGATATCCCTTTGCTGTGTCATGTGTTTTTCCCCTTAATGTAGGTTTTAGATTTCAAACAACTTTTGACCAGATGGCCAACTTACCTCGACTAACATTACGTTATTCTTGAGCATAAACTTTAAATTACTTTGTTTCAGGTACCAAACGTCTCAGGGGACAAAACTAAAACAAATTCTGGAAAAAAATGAAAGTCAAAAAGTTTTAATAAAGAAGCACCATGAAAACATTATCAAGGTGCGTTGGCTAGGAAAACGTTGGTATTTGTTTGTTGTAACTAAGACAATAGATGAAGGGCATTGTGTTGTTTACTCTGCTAGGTTGTCCAAAACTTGCTCTTGTGTGTCTTGTTTGTAGTTCTCGGTAACTTAACCAGGTTACTCCTTTCGTAGTTGAACTTCAGTACTTACCTGCTTTAATGTCTCAGAGACAACGCTATACAATGTCTAAACCAACATTCAAACTCAAACTTGAAGAATCTTTTTCTATAATTTTGCTCATCCATCTTCTGTTTTTTCTTTATTAAAATATTTATACTTTTTACTTATATTATACCTGTAAACTACTCATGAAATTGGACATGCCGTTAGATACATGTCTCATAGCTTGTTTTAAAATGTTTTATATCAATATATATGTCTATGAAATTTATTCTTTGACATCTTTCTTCAAGTTTTTAAACTACAAGCTGCTCCGTTTTGACTCTGTAGGGTTAGCAGTGAGTTATAGCTGGGACTTTTTCATTTGCATAAAATGTTTAGACACAATAGAATCCTCCAGCCTGCTATGTGCAGCTGGTTTATATATAAAGAATCTTGATCTGCAATGTTTACCAGTTAACAGAAACTTATTCCCCTTCAGTTTTACCGTTTAGGCAATCTTGAGTTCGATTCTTTGATTCGTTTAGGAAATTGGTTTAATTTATTCAACTACATATTTATTAACGTATGGATATATTGAGCTAGCAGTTAGCAGGACATATTCCCGATATTCTATCTATAAGAACCAAGTTAAGTGATCCGTTCCCTGCGTGAGTTCCTGCAGCTCAGTGGATAGAGCGTTTGACCGGTAATCAGAAAGTCATGGATTCGATTCCCGTTAGGGACTCAGAAGATTTTTCTTAGTTACTTCCAAGCTGAAGATATTTATTCAATTGGTTTAATTGCTTGCTATTGTTAATGCATATTAGTTGGAAAAATTTAAGGCGAACTGAAAAAAGCAGAGCGAAATCTGGGATAACACTCTCATTCTTTGACACCAATATAGAACGAGTTACCTGTGGGGGATGCCTATTTGGTCTGAATTGTAGTTCTTTTTGTGCACAGTATCCGTGAGTCGTCTCATTGAGAATTGATTATTTATATGGAGCTGCTGATCAGCTTTGGATTCAGTATTTGCTCTTAAACTTGTTGTTTTTTTAACCTAAAAGTAATAGACTCACTATTGTCTTGTTTTAGGCGCGACAATGGCGGCCACGCGGAGTTTTGGCTCCGCTGTTTTACGTACATTTTATGCCGTTTTAATTCTATTTTTGATTCGTAAGCCAATTCTAAATAAGTCTAAATATGTGTTAAATCGATCTTTTGAGTTATTATTGCCGACGTCTTCATTTACAAGAGATATTGAATGGATATTTATTGTGAAGCTCTGCAGCGAATATCAAGTTGACCTTAAAGTAAATGGTTACTTCAAGTCTCATCTTACGTCCACGAAATGGTCCAAACATGGACCAACATCGCTTCATATTCCAGGCTATGATCCTCCCTTGGACATTACAGTATTCTCTGAACTGTCAACAACAACCTTTGAAATTTGCCCTTTTAACGGTGGTTCGATTCGTAAGAAAACACTTCTTGTGAATGATTATATTTTAGAACATGATATTGATTTGCTCGCCATTACTGAAACGTGGCTTTATGGAGATTCTTCTGATGAATTTTACTGCCGCGACATTTGTCCTGAGGGATATAGGATTATTCACGAAGCAAGGAAATATGCTGAAGGTGGAGGAGTGGCGCTTGTTTATAAAAAATGTTTCAAGGTTAAGTACAATCTGCCGGCGAATTTTAGAAGCTTCGAATTTATGGATATTACTATTACATCAGCACGTAATCATAATCTGAGGCTAGCTGTCATCTACCGTGCCCCACCCAGTCCTAAGAATGGTCTTACTGTCAGTATGTTCATTGACGATTTTAGTTCTTTCCTAGAAGGATTTGTGCTGGTTCCCGGTGCTTTACTTATCTCTGGGGATTTTAATATTCACATAGATGACCCTGATGATCATGATACCCGTCGTTTTTTACAAGTACTTCAATTATTTGATTTAACTCAGCATGTCTCGAAGTCGACTCACAGAAAAGGACACACTCTTGACTTAATTATTACGAGAACTGACGATGATATGATTAGTGAATGTAATGTGAAAGACCCTTTCATTTCTGACCATCTGGCTGTGCATTGCTCTTTGCGCCTTGCTAAACTGCCACTTGAAAGGAAAAAAATTTCATACCGTAAGATCCGTGCTATTGACTATGACAAGTTTTGTGACCATCTTATAAACTCTAATCTAGTAAAGAACGCAGAAAGGCTTTGATCATGAAGCGAGCTTGGCCCCAATTAAAACTAAAGTTTATTTACTTGAAACAAATTGTAATAATAAGGATTAAAATCATTATTTATCGGGTGGATTAGAAAGCTATATTTCCCAAATCCTCATTCGGGAAAATTTCTCATTAAACGAGTCTTTGTACTCCTAATGGAATAATCACATGAATTCTTGATGTAATATAGTTTGTGGCCAAAACAGCATCATGGCCGAGTGGATCACCAATATCACTGCAAAAGACCAAGTATAGTTCAAACTCGTTTAATAAGAAACTAGCTTGATTTATTCTTGTTGTACAAAAAAATACAAAGTTCCATTTAATGATTCGGAATCTCCCTGTGTTGCAGTTCCCTACTGATATTTCTTACAATTTGCAAAATAAAATGGATGGCAGGGAGGGGTGGTTGGGTAAGGGTATATGAATGATATTTAAAGGTCGAGTTTGATTATTTGGCTGCAAGGAAAGCATAGATTCCAGGATTCAGGTGGCCGGATCATCGAAAGGGTTAATACTTCGAATTTGAAGGCGCGAGTCCCTATAGAGCATGCTATCCAGCAATTTTAAAAATATGACTGGCGGTAAAGTTTTGTTCCAAAAATGCTCTACAAACAGTAAATTCACCAAGTGCTCTCATACACTGCGGCGCTTGATTGGCTTACGAACAATAAGATAGTCCATATGATTTACACGTATTACAAATGTTAATGAAAGCACAAGTGAACATGCCGAAAACATACAAAAAAGGTGTCGCTGAGTTACTGACGTTGTGTTGGGGATTCAAATGTTTACAACTGGTAAACACGGAGAAGATAGCAGCAACTTTTAAACTTTTAATAGCAACGTTTTTGTTTTTTTTTTTTTGTGCCGTAACTTGGCCGCAATTCCAGACTCCTGCTCCTTTCAATGAACATTAATTGAGTCATACATGTAAAGATAATCAAATGTGAGCTCAGTGTACTTATGGATCTGAAGTAACGAAAAGTAAAATTTTAGGCCTTATTATTGTTAGTGGCACCACAAGATCTCTGGAGAGAGCATATACAAAGTAATCGCAAAGTGCCGAGTTATGGAAATTGCTAAAAAACATTAAAATTTGTAATCCAATGTTTCTAGCCTTGTCTTGTAAATGAGAACCTAATCATTATGTAAAGTTTCCGATTCTCAACTCACTATTTACATTTTTTTCGAAGAATATTCTAATTCTAAAATCATTTACGAAAAACATGCCGTGTAGTCACATTTTTTGATTAAGCTAAACGTCGGCAAAGGACCTTTTTTTAAACCGTAGGTCCTCGGGGACTTCTGTGTTTATGTGTGTATGTCTGTCCTGTCAAAAGTCTCCGTCCACCTTTGAGTGGTAAAGATGGTGTCCCCAATTAGTAGGCCTTTGGCCGGCTAAAGTATATAGACACCTAAATAAAGTTTTATTATTACTATTATTATTATTATTATTATTATTATTATTATTATTATTATTATTATTACAATAACTTTTCGGAAAAAAGTAATTTAGCTGTTTTTCACGGCAATAAAATGAGAAAACAGGAGCAAATCACAATATTTTGCCTGCCATTTTCTTTCTGCGAATTGGTTAGTACTGTATGTATTCCTATTAAAATGTCCTGCGTACAGCTACAACTACTGTACGACGTTTGCCGGCGAATCAAAGATTTCAAAAAACACATGACTAGAAGTAAAACGTTTTGATAAAATGGTAGAACCTATATAATTATTGTGACGCTGCTGTTTGTATTTAATATCAAAACTCTATGGAAGACGATATCGTCGATGAAAATTGCTCTGGTTGCCAGCTTCCAACTAGCAGAGCTCATAAAAATTGAGGACTGAGGGACAATATTCATGTTTTTAAACTTAAGTTTCAACTCTCCATTTAGTTACTTGTAACTCAACCATGTTCAATATTTGAGGCAGGGGGTGAGGGGGCATTCATTTAACGACTGGTTTCAATGACAGACGTTAAATTTTAACAGTCCAAAATTATCTAATTGCCTGACCCTGTACAATTAATAATTATTATAAGGAAACTAATGGTAAAAACGTTACATATTGCTAGGTGATTGGGTGATAACAAAAACAAGCATCGGGCAAAAACACAAGCATACGTTATAACAGCAAAACCCTAATAGCTTCTAGTCAAAACTCAACCATCACAAAAATTCACTTCATTTCAACACAAAAAGCATCAACTAGCTAAAAGGAAAAATAAAATAATAAATTGCTACCTACTTCTGTAAATGAAACACTAGTTGTTCAAAGCTAATTTCATTTGCAACTTTTGAGTACAACTGGGCACTGCAAAAAATACATATTATATACATGTTAGATTTCACTAAAAGGTCTCAGCAGCAACAAATTCAATAGAATGACCCACACCAAGCTGTGCAAAACTTGTCTTTATAGATTTCCACAATTAAATTTGAAATTATTAATATTAGTATAAAGCAGGAGCGAGCAACTTCTATATTCTAGTGTCACTGCATTTTCATAAACCGACTTATTTTTGGTTCAGTTCTCGCGAATTCAGACCAATCACATGCGTCCATACTTAATCAAAGACGTCATTGTAAGTTTGTATGAATTGTCTGATCCCTCCGGGACCGGAATTTTTATTGAAAATTCCCCTGCTTAGCGAGCTAAAAATAAACCAGTCCATGAAAACACCGTGACATAGGTCTATTAAGGGAGTTGCTGGCTCCTACTTATTGACTCCTGTTTAAACTTACTAATGGTCTAACATGCATCCTGCATTCTGATTGGTTACTCTATTGGAGGTCTATTTGTGATAGCCTACTAGTAGAGTAACGAACGTTTTTGTTTGTTAATTTTTTGAGGCTTCTGTGTGTCATGGCTTTTAGGCCATGTTGCTTGTCAAAATGTACCCATGACAGGGTCCCACTCTTACACGACTTGATGACAATATGGCTTCAATTGTCTAGTCAAGGCAAGAACGATAAAAACAAAACATACATGTAGTGTATTGTTTTAACTTAAGCTTCTAAGAGTTTCTTACTCTTGATTAACCTATCCTGCTTGAAAACTTTAAAATAACCTGAGTGTGCATTTCAATTACACTTTTTTCTTATGATTTCTTACGTCCAGAATATTCTGAGGGGTTGCAATAATAAACAACCTCAATTGTTTGTAACAAGCTGATGCACTGAGCATCAGCTGGCTCTCAGAGCAGCTAAAAATAGGTTTTTAATGGTTCTCAAAAGTGCTATGCCTGAACTGTCAATCTTGAATTGTCTGAGTTACATACTGCACTGTGCAAAGATGAACTGGCTCCATTTGCTGTTACTGTTTTAAGGGGACTCTCTACCCTAAGACCATTTTTTCGCTACTTTTAGTGATATTTTTGGTGATATCTCCGTCATTATTTTGAAATGTGAAAAATCCGATAATCACATGACAGATTGAATAAAAAGAAAGCCTCTTTCAAGAGTATTTTGAGATTTTTTGGATGAGATTTGAGGGAGGAGACAGGTTTAATAAATGTAGTTTTTTTAAGAGAAATCTGAGTTTGGGGAAATTTTAGTGAAGTTTAAAAATAAATTTTGGAGTTGATATTCGATAGAAAACCGCCAAACCATCCCCTAATCAATTTGCACTTTCACATGGAATGGTGGGACGGTTTGGCGGTCATCCTCAAAATTCTTCTAACTCAAATACTTCTTTCAACTCCTTAACTATCCACCAAAATTTAGGGTAGAGAGTCCCCTTAAAGCAAATCACGGAGTACGTAGTTTGAGACCTTTAACACTATTGGACAAACTGACAATTTAAGTTTTGAAATTGTTAGCTAATAAAACTTGAAATAAAATTTTGACGCTTTATAATATCTTGCTTATACTTGATAAAATGCATAATGTAAATTTTATACTTGATTTTATAAGCGAGTAAATGAAGGAAAGGAAGATGCAAACCTATTTATTACAATTAATTCCAGGATTGCCAAGCATTTTTTCAGCACTGTTGGATCAACTGGATTAGATTGGTTAACAAACTGTGTTAACTGCAAACAAAGAGATACATTATTACCAAATAAACAAAGGATAACTTCAATAAACTGCAGTATCGTCATACAGTTAATATTTTGGTCAGGAAGAGAGACGTAATATAATGTAGAATCAACGGCTCAGAATTAACCCGCGAAAAAAAAAATTGGAAAACTCGCGATACAAAACTAATTGCGATACTGAGCCGGTGATTCCACATTATATTGCCGGCATTGGAAGAAAATATATTTCTCATATTGGCTCCATGGCTGCGTCACTCCACCAATATGGAATATATTTTCTCCCATCTAGCCGGCAATATAATGTGGAATCACCGGCTCAGAATCGCAATTAGTTTACAGAATTTGTTAGTGTTTCTGAACCTTCAATCAGAGCACTAAGACCATCAATACTCGTCCGTGTGAAAATATTGTAGTACATATAAGACTGTTGAAACCTTGATACTGCATGCTTCAGCTAAGATGATATAATCATCATCACCATCACCATCACCATCTGATTATCACTAACACCAACATCACCACAGTCACAACCATTATCACCACCACCACCACTATCATCATCATCATTGTCATCTGGGCCCAGTTGTTCAAAAGCCAATTAGCACTAACCCAGGGTTAAATGTTTAACCCATGGTTTTCCAACCTTTCAGAGTCGGAATTTACCTGTAAGTTTGGGATTAACAAGTTTTGTCCTTAGAAAATCTGAAAAGTATTTTGAAAGAACTATAATCTCTTCTTTGAAGAAGCAATTGCTGCTGTATTTTTCCTTAACCCAGGGTTAAATTTAACCCACCTTCGAACCCAGACCTCATTATCACTGACACCAACATTACCATAGTCACAACAATTCATTATTTCTGACCCATATAGACTTGCTACATTTGAATATTAAATCTTATTAAAATCTCACATTTTTTATGAATCTGTGGGTTACAAGTTGGTCCCAAAGGTCCTCGCCATGTTCCATTAGTTCCTGGAAAGCTGCGAGAGCGTTGGACAAGTGTTCTGGGTTACTGTACACAGGACAAAAAGACCATCTTATAAATATGTCAGAGATCATTAATCTGTTTCATTCAAGATTTTATCAAAACTATCCAACTAAAACATAAACCATTGCACTTTTATGAAACATACAAAATATTAAGCACTTGATGAAATAAAGCTCCAAGAAAGCCTTGGAAAACTGGGGATGAAAGGCACAACTACTGTAAGTGCCACATGTAAATTCCTTCTTGGGGTATTGGTGTTATTCATTCAAGCTTTTGAATCATCATCATCATCATCGTCGTCGTCGTCGTCGTCATCGTCATCGTCATCGTCATCGTCATCTTCATCTTCATCTTCATCTAATGCACATGGTTTCCCACTCCTGGGGTTGGGCGTGATATGAGTTGCCTTGGTCCACTGTTTTCTATCCTCTGCCATATCTTCTGTGATGTTTAACTTCTTCATGTCTTATTCCACTACCTTACTCCAGGTCTTCTTTGGCCTGCCTACTGACCTTCTACCTTCCACCTTCCACCTGTATCCTCCCTCAAGTATGCTCTTCTCATACATACATTTTACATGACGAATCATCACAATGTTGTTTTCCTTAATCTATGTTCAAGGTCTTCTGAACTCCATATTAATACATCCTGTCCTGCCATCTTACTCCTGACATGAATCTCAACATTCTATGATCACAACTAGCTCACAGTCCTTCCAGTCTTTCTCTTAGTGCCCAAGTTTCTGCAGCATACAGCAATGCAGGTCTCGCACATGCACGGTGATCTTTCCTCTAGTGGAATAGTACTGTATGGTTTACTAGCAATTTTGCCAATTAATTTCCTCCATTTACTCCAAGCAGAGAATATATATCCTAGCTAGCTAAGCTAAATCCTTTACGAGCCTAGTGGCCCATGGAGCCGGCGCTTATCTCCAGTTTCTATAGTGTTAAGCGGATGAGAGTCTTTGACTCCCCCTGGTCGGAACACTAATCCATCACAGGTTAGCTCCCAGCAATCGCTGGTACTCATTTACCTACCCCGGAAAGATGGAAAGCTGAGTTGGCTTAGGCGGAAAAGAAGGTCACACAAATATTCAAATCTCGGCAAACTGCAGGGATCGAACTGGGGACCTTGTGGTTGGAAAGGAGAGATCTTACCAACTGCGCCGACCACGTCCGCCCAGAGAACATCCTACTGTATCTTTTTATGCAGATTCTACCCCTCCTCCACATGAAATTATCATATCACCAAGACAATGAAAGCTGTCCACAATTTCCAGACTATCTTCTCCTACCCTCAATCTCCGTGGCACTGCCACAACTCCCCTCACACATGGTGGACATCTAAAGTTATCTCCTGCTCTGAGTGTCAAACCAGGGCTCAACAATATCCCCATCCAGTCGTCAGGGGCAAGTAGACTTTGAGGTCGGGCAAGTAACTTTTCATAGTCAACTGCTTGATGGACAAGTGCTGAAACAAGCCCCCCAAGTGCTGGGGCGAGGTGAAAGTTGTCTCAGGCAAGCAAAGAATTCACGTTTTGTTGAGCCCTGCAAACATGTCTGGTGACACCACATATTGAGTTTGCTTTAACTTCTTTGCCACAAATTCCACATGGGTACCTTTCTCTTTGTGGCCTAACAGCAGGTTCTCTTCCCAACACCATCAACTAGATGTTTACGTACCTTTAATCCCCTTTTTACCATCTCTCTTTTCCGTACACCAAATTTGACACACCAAATTCGATAACACCAAATTCGAAACACTAAAGTTGATATGCCAAATTTGATACCATGGTTCCTGCAGCTCAGCAGCAGGGCTGGAAATAATTTTTTGCACTTGAAAGGACACTTGTCCTACTAAAACAACATCTTGATCGGACAAAGTAAAATTTTGGTCCGACGTAACCTGAAACAAAAGGTTGACTTTAACCCTTTGACTCCTAAAAGGGCCTAAACCGCCCGTAGACTATGGTACTAACTTAAAAAATTCAATCTTTCTTAAACAAGAAAATCATGCTTCGATTTTGGTTTTAAAGCAAACTTTAGTAGT
>JAOBAY020093602.1:0-17911 GCA_025331085.2 Zoanthus sociatus | reverse complement strand
CTGAGCGCTAGCCTGAAAGTGAAATTCAAATTTTTCAATATTTTGAAACTTCTACAATTAGATATATCTGTTCCGGTAGCGGTATGCAGGCTCGTACATACGCATGGGATGGGGGTGCGCGGGGTGTGCATGCACTATTCCCCCCCTCACCTCCCTAACGGCTGTAAAGGTCAACAAAATCTACTCGATTATAGAAGTAATGAATAAAAAAATAAAATTTACGATGGAAAATGATCATCAAAGCATATTTTGAGGCAATCTTATTTACCTGTAAAACAATCTTAATTTATAAATTAGAATAAAATCTAATTTATCAGTCCAGCAAAAATACCTAAAGTTCATTTTTTTTCACAGAACTTTATTATTCTTATGCAGTTCCGAAAATATGAAAGTTGTGATAAAATGACATCATGTCTATGGGGTTGATCCCAAAAAACTTTATTCGCACCCAGCAAAATGTCTGCGCATGGGCCTGGTATGCCATGATTTCAGTTTTTCAAAACAAAAATGTAGAGTCAACTTTGAAATGCAAGAAATTGTTATTATAATTTGTTTCTCCTGGACCTTTTTTAGGTCCATAGAAACAAATCATTTCGCTGTAAAAGAAAGAGAAATCGAGTAAAACTATAGGCTTCCCAGGCTGGAAGCTAGCCGTATAAAAAAAATTCCCATAAAATTTCCCATACTAAGTTTTATGAAATTTAGTCGAAATTTTAACAGCAAAAATATTGGAATTTTGACTAACTTTTTTTACAGACTTTGTACGGGAAATTCTTTAAGGAAATTTTTGTTATGACTGACTTCCAGCTTGGGAAGCCTGTGGTGAAACTACACACTGTCTCGTCCCAGACCATCTTCTACACAAATTTCTTTGATCGATAAGAGGCCTCGGGCCCAGCTAAGGAAGGTCCACAAAATGCAGGAGAAATGGACATTTGGTGTATTTCTTAGTTCAAAAATTTTCAAATCGTGCGTGAGAAGTTTCAGTAACGATGCTGCCTGTAATTCTAATTCGGAGACACTAAAATCAGCACAGGATTTTGTGAGATGCATGAGGAAACACGCACCTGTTTTCGTTGCAGATAGTAACAATATTACTGTACTCTACAACCCAAAACAGTTCTATGAAGTTCTTAAGGTATTAAAATGGTTTATGTTGGAAAACTATTCTTGAAATGTAGTTTATGTGTTTTTTTATGTTTATCTATTTATTTTTATTTTATGCGTTTTTGCATTTTATTTTAAGGAAAATATTAGATGCGCTACAAGACGTGTTGTTTTAGCATCGCTTTATATTGGAATTGGCCCGCTGGAGAAAGATTTGGTAGGTTTTAACTAGAAATTCAAAAAAATAATTTACATTCATATGTGAATACTTCGGGTTTAGGGTTTATGTTAACGTTTTTCGTGATAATTATATAAAAAAGCATTGGCAGTTAAATAATTGTCCAGATTTAGTTAATGTTAATCGTTTTTAAAACTAATTTTAGCTATCTAGTTATTAACAATATTACATAAGAGAGAGAAAAAATATTATTAGCATTTCCAAACGAATGCTCATTGATGCTCGAAATCGACACCCTATGTTTTCAAGGCATTCATTTTTACTTGATAAAAATGTCCTTACTAATACTAAAGTCGTCCTCAAATATGCATTTTAAAAATGTCTTCTATTTTCTTTATATTCAATTCTAACTATGAAGCAACAGGACTCAATATGCTCCCATATGAAAATGATCCCTTTTATAAAACAACAGGTGTTTAAAAATGGTGAGCCAGCCATGTATTTTACCTGGTGCAACCCTGTCATATCTTGATGTTTTGAAACTTTGAAATATTGATTCCTAAATGCTAAATAATGAACAAAAAACCATTCAGTCTTTGCGGAGTTCTTTGCAAACAAAGCTTCTGATTACTTACAGTATTTACTGTAAATTTATAGTGGCAGCATGCTGGTGGACTTTGGCATGTGCACTAATATTACCACCCTAATTTCAAAACTTTAATTTAAAAATTTAAACATAAAATTGAAAAGTATACATTTTGAAGCATTATCAGTGGTTTTGTTAGAAGGTGTTGACTGGTGATTTACTGCCACCTACTGAGCCTCCATCTGCTGGCTACATGGTATACTTGCAGATGAAGATTTTAGTAAAAAAATAGAAGTGGTATTTATAATTTATTATAACATTTGGTCTTGTTATCCCTTTTGTATCTTTTCAAACCAAACATGTATGCTTCCTGCAAATTTTGCTTCACTTTACTCGACGTATGATAAAAATGTTGTTTGTAATAGTGATGAGAATGTTGCTTTTTTGCCAAAATGCAAGAAAATGCTTGTTTGGGGTGCCAAAATCTGAGAGGTTCACAGGGAAGAATAACTCCAGACTCCCTTTATGCCTCAGGGGCCTTTGGCCCTTCACAAACTATAGACTGCATAATATTGATCAAACTTAAAGATTTGTATTTGCTGCAAATATATTGATTTCTGACTTTTAAATAACAGTTGAGAACCCCCTTCCCTCCCCCCCAGAATTTTCAACATTTAAATTGTTTCAAAAGTTCAATGCTTGTGAAATGACTGTGAGTGAATGACATTCCCCAATTATTGTTATCACTTTTTCGATCTTCTATCTTATTTTTTAACTCCAGCTTGGATTATAGGACCATTTAATATGCCTTTTCAACGCTTTCTGGCCATGGCTGATCTCTCTCCACCTCTTCCCATGTAGTAAACCCCATATCAGCTTTCTCTTTTTAAAACTGTTTACTTCTCCATATCTCCATTAGGTAACACACTTTTTTCTTCTTACTTAGCCTGTGAGCTGGCTCATTTGATTTTTTGGGGAGAAAGATACTAAATGGTGCTTCACAATGCTTCGAGAGAGCCTTGCTTGCAGGCTATTCTCTTCTGGAGTTCAATTCTTGGTAGTGAGTTGGTTTTATTCTAAAGAAACACCCATTGAGTCTCTAACATTGAAATCTGACTTGGATGCATTTATGTCATGCCCGGCCACACCTCCATTTTTTTCATTATTGCACATAAATACACAAAGCTGACAATACATTTTCTACATCTTTTCCATCTATTGATATGGTAGCTTGTCTTCTTAGTGCAGTTTTTTATTCCACTTTTTTGCTGTTTTGTTTAGTGATCAAATTTCTCTTGATTGTCCATCAATCACTTTATTTTTGTGTATGTATGCAAACCTAAAAACTATGAGAAATTTATTATAAAAAGTAGTGTAATACATACATGTCTTGTCTATGATTTTAAAAGTGAATAATATTTTTATTCTATATACAGATTGCTTATAAAATGCTTATAAAATATTAGTACAGGAGTCAAATAGTGAAAATAAGTCAATCTTTTAATTAAAATTATCGGCAGGTCAGGTGTATTCATGAAGCTTTAAGAAGATCATGCAATGTGGACCAGAAACTAAATGTAGAAATTCTACTAGAATATACCAGGGGATCACGAGGAAAGATAAATTCCAGAACCTTGCTTCTGCCTCTGATTAAAGAATTTGCCAGCAGTGTGAAGGTAGCCCTCTATCATACACCAGACTTAAGAGGACTTCAAAAGGTTTTACTTCCTGAGAGATTTAATGAGACGGTTGCTTTAACACATTTGAAGGTTTACTTAACTGATGATACAATTATTATGAGTGGGTAAGATTTATTATATAATTTGTTTAAGAAAAAGAAATATTGGCATGGACCTTCGAACTATGGAGACTCTAGCTAAAATCTGAACATTGTATGACCTTTTCTGGCAAAGATAACATTAATTTAGCTTTCCGTTATTTCAAGGTCAGTAAATGAGCGTGTACCAGTGTTTGCAGGGAGCTAATCGCTGCAGTGGATTAGTGTCTTGCTTAGCACTAAATTAGCCTTTGAAAGATAAGCACTGGCTCCAGATATGAGCCACTTGGTTCAGAGGAGGATTTAATTTAAATAGCTTAAGAATTGAAAGTGCAATCTAACGTTCATAATAGTCTCATCTAAGTCTCATTAACATGAGACTAACTCAAAATGATAAAACTCAAACTATCTACGTGAAGGCCTTTCCCTTAGGTCAGATAGACCCTTTGCAATGAATTTCTTAAGTACATTTTAATTAAAAACTAGATGTGCTCACTCCTCAAAAAAAAATTCGTTTCTCAATATTCTGCTATATCACTAATACTTTTAAATGTGGTTGCTACATATTAATTTCTCTGTTGCAATTGTATTGCTACCTGCAGCAAGGCACTCACATTATAAACTTTAAATTTGTTTTTGCTCAAATTCAGTTGGATATAATATGTGAGATAAACATTAAACTAGGTATCAACTGATAAACTTTGTCTTATTAATTTGCTATCTATTATCCAGTTTTATTAAAATCTTAAAAACAAAAATTGTGGGGTCTAGTGGAAAAACAATGTAACTAACTTGCAATCAAAAAAGATGAAATCTGAAAAACCATTTCAAGAGGAATTTAGATAGTAATCAGAAGTCACTTACAGTTTTGCATTAGACTCTTAATATTATCTTGTTATTATTTATTGATTTCATAATTTAAAGTATTGGTACATTGATAAACACAATTTCATCCCACATAACTTTTTTGACACAATTATATTGTTTTATCTTAAAACTTGCTTTATCTGAATGGTTTATGATCACTCTGATTTAGATTGTTGAAGTATTGTTGATGACTTTTTTTATTTTAAAATTTCTTTTAATTCAAACATTTCCCTTTCAGAGCAAATTTAAGTCATGACTACTTTTCAAACCGCCAAGATCGATACATTCAAATAGCCAATACTCCCGAGATTGCTGATTATTTTCATGGTCTGGTGTCAACAGTGAGTGAATTCTCACAGCAGCTACAAACCGATGATTCAACAGTGAAACACGAGAACTTTCCATTTCACCCGACTGATACTCGCTATACTAGAAAACAATTTAAAGCTGCCGCAAGGAAGAAAGTTGTTAAATTTCAAAGTAAATGGAAAGATACATTTAGACACTCACCATCTAAACAAAACACAGATACGTGGATTGTGCCATTGATTCAGATGTATCCATTTAAAATCCGTCAGGATGAGTTTGTTACTTCAGAGCTAGTTAGATCAGCTCATATTGACTGTCGTTGGAAACTAGCATCAGGATATTTTAATTTAACAGAAGGCTTCATGGACACCATCCTGCAGTCCCGAAATAAGTTTGACATTCTGATGGCTCATCCTAAAGTGAATGGTTTTTATTCTGCTAAGGGAGTTGCAGGTAGGGTCTTGACTGATTATTTAGATCTGTGGTTGTGTCTCAGTGTTAAAAGAAATGAATATTTTATCAACATACAAAAAAGGCTGCCATAGAAGACAAAAGTAATAATTTTATAGCACCTTAACATAGGAATATAACGAAGCATGTTAACAACACGGACAATATTTACGCGTTATAAAATTAACGCGAATGTTTACATACATTTCATAATTAACGCGAATTTCCGTATGGTATGTAAGACGCGAATTTGATATTTTTCACATTTAGTAAGTGAGAAAATAACGTCCAACAACAAAATTTGCTCTTTATTTCCAGCAAAATACACAAGGTAGCCATAGAAACTAAGGCATAAATAGTTCCAGGGTTAGAATGCGCCCCTTTCTGGCACTTTATATTGAGCTTTGTACTGCGCAAGAAAGTTGAAGACGTTAGCTATCCCCCTTTGGTTAAGACATTTTGAAGTAAAGCTCTATTGTCCACTTTGCGCAGAAAAATATTTAGCCTGTATGTTTAATTGGAATGTACTCCTCCCCTAACTTGTAACTGTGGATACTTCCTATCTATAAATGACAAAAAAAATACTGATGGTGTAGAATTTATCTTTAGGTGGTATTCCCCATGCGTACACACTGATCGCTAAGAAGTTTTACCATCGTGTATCTCAGCAAGGCCAGACAAACCGTATTACTTTGTTCGAGTACATCCAGCCAGGGTGGACATTCCATGCCAAAGGCCTGTGGTGCTATCTCCCTTCACACCGAACACCAAGTCTGACACTAATAGGCTCTCCTAACTTTGGACACCGCTCTGTGTATCGCGACCTTGAAGCACAGGTTGCCATAGTAACTGACAATGAAAGATTAAGCCAGGACTTGCATTCAGAGCAGAAGCGTTTGTATGGTTACTCAGTGCGAGTGACGGAAGATACCTTTCTGCTTTCTGAACGTAAAGCACCCATCTGGGTTCGATTGGTAACAAAATTTATTAAGAAATTTCTGTAAAAAATAATTTTTCCTAATACTAATTTTATTTTTAAACATTAAAACACTATTTAAAACACTAAATGACTTGTTTGGTAAATAGAACAACAATAAATAAAGCAATGGCTGTTAAAACAAAAGCATTTAGCTACAAATATATTTTGGTGGTTCTTCTCTTAACGTAATGCAAGGCAAAGAAAGATTTGTAAAAAAAATAATAAATTTAAATGAATCACAGGGCGTGACGAAACCCACTGAATGAAAGTATTTGCGTCCCTACGAGTCCATCGATCGTTTCGGGTTTAAATTCAGCCATCTGCATGATCAAACGAATTGAATTAGTTTTCAATATACTATCAAATGGGCATGCACAAAATGAGCCCGAGATCTGATTTAACAGCCAGGAACTAACCTTATGACGTCAGCGCGGTTTTAAACGGTGCGCATGCGGATGTAACTATGGGGAAAGCGTGATCTGTCACGTTGAACAAGTTCTTAACTTGAAAGGTAGAGTAAACCGATCGATTAGCTTGCGCACCCTTTGGTGTGCAACAACGGGTCACCACGAGAAGATCCGGCTGGAACAGTCTAGGGATCTATCGTCGTTATGTGGACAACACTTTTTGCCTGTTCAACTCGAACGGGATGCTGAACTTTTTTTTAACATCCTAATATTCATTTCACTATGGAGAGGGAGAGTAACCAGGTTTTACCTTTTCATGATGTGCTATTAAACAACAAATCCCCACAATTCACTGTCATTACACCGCAAAAAGACCTTTCGGGCTTGCTTACCAATTTTTTAAGCTTTACACCACTTTGCTAAGTGGTTCGGTTTTCATAAACATATTCAGAATTTGTTTACAATTTTCCGAAAGAATCTCTGTCGCGAGCACGTATTAGACATGTTATTCTACTGTTGTGTCACGAAAGCAGTAGTAGGGAAGGACACGCGACCTTCAACAGGTGTCGAACAACAGAAGTTGCCTAAGCACTATTTCAAGAATCCTTACATCAAGTATTTTTCGGAGGGTGCGCAACAATGGGTGCGCAAGCTAATTTGGCGATCGATTCTGTAAACCCATCGACATCAAATTGGTTTACTCTACCTTTAGAATTAAGAACTTGTTCAACGTTGCTGATCCTCTCCCCGACCGGCTACGTGCGCGCATCGTTTACAAATTTTCCTGTGCAAGCTTGTTACGTTGGCGAAACAAGCCGACATTTCTCCACGCGCGTGTACGAGCACTTGTCATCGGAGGGATCTTCTCACGTTCACAAGCATCTGCAGGCGTCAGAGTCTTGCTGTACCACTTACAACTTAGATTGCTTTAAAATCTTAGACTCTGCACCTACTAAGCACCAAATTAAGCTTAGGTAGTCTAGTATGTACATCAAGTGGGATAAGTCTGATATTAATCAACAGCTAGGTCAAATACATCAATACCCAGTTTTGTTTTGGAGCGTCCAACCAATCCGTTCACTCTCCACTATGGAGAGCAGTTTCAAAAAGATGCGGTTGCACTGGTTTTGTGTCTGGACGGAAACCCGATTCGCGTAAAAATATGTTGCAGTTTCAAAAATATCCGGATTCGTGTGGAGAGGGGTGCAATTTACAACAACACGTACTTTCAAGACCTTGCTAACTGCAAATGCAATTATGGCGTAAAACAAAAGAAATGTCTTTAAACTTTTTCAAAACCTTGTGGTTTTATTGCATAACATTCAAAAACAATCTGGATAGCGTGATTTTTTATTCGTTTTGGGCATTGGTTAAATTGTTTACTATTGTTGATGCTTCTGGGATAACACGGATCTTGAACGACTTGTGTGTGGAGGATGTTAATAATTTTGGTCTGAATTGTAGATCTACTTGTGCGCAGTATCCGTGAGTCGTATCATTGAGACTTTTGCTTAAAAACTCATTGCATTTGATATCAACACTAAGGACTGCCTATTTAGTGTTTTTCTAAAAATACTAGAAACAAGATTGTAATATTATATCAGTTGTTTAACGTTTACTGACTCGATTTCAAATAATGTTTTGAAATTAAACTGAAGTTTCATAGTAGACCGTTTCTTTCACTTCTAAAACAACTGCGTCAATGTCAAGGGAACCGTCCTGAGGCCGAGTGTGATTTGGGTGAAAACAACCATAGTATACAACCATGAAGACCAGACCCAGCACAAAGCTACCCCACTCGGCCCCCAACAAAAAATACCCTATGCTACCATGGTAGCCACCAACGAAGTACCAAATGAGGAACAAGCAAGAATTCTCTACAAATACGATTGTGTAAAATGTTATCACCCAACGTCTTGTCTGTTTTCCTTCAATGGAAAAGTAACAGTAAATTGTCATGTAAGCCATGATTATCCGCATAAACAGCTGCTTCCATGGAGAATCGGGAAAAAGCTCCATTTTTTGATAGAGAAATAAAACAAACATAACTACCCAGTGTAAAAACAGAAAAAGGAAAAGCCATTCTTTACAAACCGACGCAAAAAGCACCAGTGAGATCATTCGTGAAACCAGCATACACAAGCGCCATCCAATGATCACTATGGCACTGTACCAAAAAACTTGGGACGAGTCCTCCTTGCCAGCTCGCTG
Source organism: Zoanthus sociatus (assembly GCA_025331085.2). Taxonomy (NCBI): domain Eukaryota; kingdom Metazoa; phylum Cnidaria; class Anthozoa; order Zoantharia; family Zoanthidae; genus Zoanthus; species Zoanthus sociatus. The sequence continues at coordinate 9,040 of JAOBAY020093602.1, read as the reverse complement.
CCACTTAGTAAAATTCATCACTGAATAGGAAAACAAGAACACCGACACACAGGATGATATGACTACCCAAATATCGCGCATGCTTGAGGTATTAAAACCTCCTCTGCTGGCCACAATGTACAGCTGCAACACAAGCTGAGGCGCGTCTTCAAGAAAAGCGTTGAGCAAACCAATGATGGAAAGGTCGTTCCTCTGCGATACAACAGACTTGTAGAATATCGTTTCTGGTTTCGAAGTAACCATCTCGAGGGATCTGAGGTCTTTTCCGAAAATTACAAGATTTATATATCTAAAGATTGAAAAAAAATACATTTGATTAACCGCTTATATAGTCAATATGAATTTTAATTATATTCTTATTAAAATACGTTAAAATGTGACAAGTACTAGTTTTTGTACAACGAAAATGTGCGTGAAGCTAGGATTTTGACTGGCTGGGTCTTCCTGACTACAGGGACTGCTGGTAACAGTCTAAGTTAAGCTAAATCCTTTACAAGCCTAGTGGCCCATGGAGCCGGCGCTTATCTCCGGTTTCTGTAGTGTTAAGCGGATGGGAGTCTTTGACCCCTACCCCTCCTGGACGGAACACTAATCCATCACAGGTTAGCTACTAGCAGATGCTGGTATTCATTTACCTACCCCAGAAGGATGGAAAGCTGAGTTGGCTTAGGCAGAAAAGAAGGTCACACAAATATTCGAATTACGGCAGACTGCCGGGATCGAACTGGGGACCTTGTGGTTGGAAAGCAGAGCTCGAGATCTTACCAACTGCGCCAACCACGTCACAGTAACAGTAACAAAGTTTATTATGTCCCCTGATAGGTAACCCACTTAGCTAGTGTAGGGGTGGGGTAGGTGGTTGTTATGCTTACTTGCAGATAACATCTCACGATTCTTCTCTTTGATAACTAATGGTAGTGGGTTGTAGGGGGTGGTGGAGAGTTTATGGAATTTAGGTCATCTCATTATAACCGCATGGGGATAACATCCTTACATTTCTACAGGATTCTCGGTTCCCAATGAGTTTCCCAATCATGCATTGCTGCAAGATTATAACTGGATTTATTTGGTAACGGCTAGGGCACGTTAGTTTAATCCTGGTTGGTCGATCGAATAGGGCAGTTGCTGGTGCAACCCCAGTCGCTAACTATTTGACAACAAAATCATCTTTCCAATGGCTCTCGAAAGGCAACGCTAACTTGTTCCCATGGTCCATTTGACAATAAAATCATCTTTCCTTGCATGGTCCTCAGAAGGCAACTCTATTAAACTTGTAAGAATGCTACGTTACAATCAATAGCTCAAAACCTTTCAACGGTCTTTCAACCTTTCAATCAATAGCTCAAAACCTTTCAAACCTTTCTTACTTTTGCAAACGGGTATTCGTACGCCTCATTTACAAATCATTATGGGTTTTAAAATTTTTGTTTTAAAACATGATGGTTTTTAAGTTCTCACTTACCGATTTAGGACTCCAAGCTGCAAGACATGAATGCAACAAAGTTTTACCCACTGAATGGATGAGCGTTGTTTATCATCCATATGGAAAAGGAAAGACACAACTTGTACAATCAATGACGGGATCACAATCATCATCAAGGACAGAATGAACCATCGTTTATCACCTGCCCGGTAATGATCAACGGTGACCTTCAAATCTGTTGCGATGTCTGCCAGCCAGGGAAGCAACGAGAGTAAAACAACAAACACTAGAGAACAGCATGTTATCGTGCCTCGATTGCTCCAAATCTTATGGGAGATGTTTGACTCTCTCTCCAGTGTTACTGCTGAAAACAAAAGTTGGTTAACATTTAAGAAATGTATTTTTACTGCCGAAGAGGTAGGTGTGATAGAAGATAGAGTGAGATGACATGGGACAGCAACCAGTGTTAGGATCTGACAAGGCACGTAAGAATATAATCATGAATAAATGCATGAACTTTAATGAGTTTCGATTTCTTGTAAAACTACTAGCGAAATAGAAAAAAAAACAAATCTTAGCAGATATCGATAAACTTGACGAAAGAACCGAGTGCTCTCACGAAAATCCGAGTGAGTTACAATTACTCAAAACGGAAAATGCTTGGACAAAACTAAAGAAAATCAATTTTAGTTTAAAACGAAAATAAAAGGAAACGCAAAAAAAATATATTTAACCCACTCGACAGCGGTGCCGTTATATACCTTATTTTCGTGCACTGGAAAAAATATGTTTCTCTGCATGGTAATATGTCTACACTTTTATTTTTCTAAGAACAAACTTGATGAAAACAGTGAGGCTGAAATCGCCCGAAAAATAAGAACAAATGAAGAACAAACTGACGCTGAAATTCTTTGTAAATCCGAAAACTCAGCGTTGTTTGTATACATATAGAACTCTGAAACCTGGGTGAGACCACGCAAACGACAATGAGCCCCTGGTATATCTATTTATTATATGGATAATAGTGTTTTACCGGAAACTAAAACACTCGTATTTTCCATATTTTCACTCAGTAAAGATATGAAAAAGTTATGTACCAAATGTCCCGGATGTAAGCGCGCGTCCTTACAAATTTTACAAAACAACATTTTACTCAAAAAATTTTCCGGTAAAACCCTATTATCCATATAATAAAAAGAACATATACATTACACGGTGGCTTGAAGATATGAATTTTATTTTCTCGTGTTAAAAACAACCACTCGAAAATAAAATTCATACTGTTCTCGCCACCGTGTAATATCCTCTATGTATGTCATGGTCAAATGCATGTTGGGACTTGTTTGGTATGTTCAGACGTGCAAAAGTAATCGGGATCGAATTTGCACATGTTCATTTTGTCGTTTGGACAAGATTTTACTCCCAAGTCTGTGCAAATTCAATCTTCATTACTTTTGCATCGTCTGGTTATACTCGCCGACTGTTTCACACCTTCAATGTTGTTAAACAAACGGTAAAGCGCTTATCGGGCTAGAATCCAAAAGGACTTTGGAAAGTCCTTTACTTTTGCATGTTTACTCGCTCAGCCAATGAAAGAACAGATCCTGAAAGGTTATCATTCGTCTGTCAACAACTTTAAGATTTAGAGTTCTCAGACTATTTTTAGATTTATTTCCTTTGCTTGAGCAGGGAAATTCGCGTGATGGATAAGTACGCTCGAGCTTTTCAGATATTGAATCTGACCTTTTGAGTTTTAGGATGGACCACTGCACAACCAGGGAGGCCGACTAGGGGTAAGTAAGGCCATAAAATTGTTTAAAATGCGGTAGAGTTTATCGAGACAGGAAATTGTAAAATGCACTGTTTTTATTGCACAGCCCTGCATCAAGTGCCTGGCTGGTGTTTTTCCGAATTTTGCCGGAGAGATTTACTATTTTGGGGGACAGCCAGAAAAAAACAACGGAGTGTGCTTCATATTTGCAGGTCACCTTCCATCTTTCAAATTTCGCATTGAATTTTTGCGCGAGAAGTGAAATAATAATGGCTGATGACAGATCAGAGTACTCGTATTTCAAGACAATTTTCTTCGTCTGGACAGCGTGCAGTTTCGATTGGAGTTTATTTTGCATTGTTTACATACGAAAAGTAAACAAGTGCAAATACCTTTGCACGTCTGAACATACCCGTTATGTTAAAGAATTACTGTAGTTCGTATTAAAGTATTGCTAAGCCCTTTAATTGATATTACTTTTTAGGAGTAGTTTAGCCAATTCTGTGATTTAATAAACGAAGTTATTGCCAAATTTACAACTTTGGCTGTATTTTTAACTTGATTTGTGTTGATTCGTTGCTTGAATCACCGTTTTCAAGTTTATTTAAGAAAAGTTCACTGAACTTTTTCTTACTTATAACAGTAGAGCAATTAAACCGTGATTGTTCCATCTATTTTGTGAAGGCTTTGAAAACGTTAAAAATTGTAGGGTTCAGTTTGAGGTACAAGTCTTAAAATAAATTATAAATTTTGGTCAACGTTGTGCATTTGTGATTTTGTAAGTATTGCCCCGGGGACGGAGTACAAAAATGCGGTTTTGACATAAGAAATTACTTGCGTAAGCAGGTAATTTACTTCATTTAGTCGCAAGGCCGGGTTTAATACTTCGCTATTCTGGGGCTTTCCACTGACTATACCGTCACGCTTTTTTTATATGAACCAGTAAATTTTACCGAGGCTCAATTTGTTTTTAATTTTTTCTTATTTTTGTCATCGGTTTGAAATGATGAGAAATCACTCGAAGAGAAAAAAAGACAGGACATGCATTGAGAAACAACGCTGATCGTCTGTATTTGGAGTAGATCTCTCTATTACATGAATACGTTTGCCATTTGGAAGAATAGTAGATATAATGATAAATGGGAAACGGTGATTCTGTGTATAGTTTTTATACTGTGCACATTAATACGAACGTAAATTACAAGATTCAGTAAAGTTTCAACCAGAAACATTTTCACTTTATTTCAGCCTCAGCCAGAGCTTGTTCTTAAATTGTTCTTCATTTTCGGCTAATTCGAGCTCATTGTTCTTATATAGTTGTTTTTATAAAAAAATGCGTCAGGAGCCCATAAGTAGGAGAGAGCAACTTCCATGTTCTAATTCTAGTTGTCGCGGCGTTTTAACGAACCGACTTATTTTTAGTTCAGTTCTGGCGAATTCAGACCAATCACATGCATCCATACTTAATCAATGACGTCACTGTAAGTTTGTATGATATATCTGATTCCTCCGGGACCGGAACTTCTATACTGAAATTTCTCGCGAATAGCGATCTTAAAATAAACCAGTCCGTGAAAACGCTGTGACATAGTTTATTATGGAAGTTGCTCGCTCCTACTTATGAGCTCTTGATGCGTGTAGTGCATTTACAAATGTATCGTGCCACGATTTTAGTCAATCTTGGGCAATGTTTGCTAAAGATGAACCCGAACAAAAAGTTGACCTGTGAAATATTTATTATCTCGCCTTATAAGTACGGCATGTTGTTTATTCAAAACAAATCACTCATTTGTCGAACGAGACTTCCTGGAAATCACATGATGTGATTACCCAACGGGATTTTCGGAAATTATTTAGTAATTCAATGCGTCTAAATATCAAAAATGTGTGGGAGGTTCTCGGAATTATTGGGGCGCTGGCTGTCAGGTTTGTAGGATGGCATTGCTAAGCAGAAACCTTTCGTTTAAACACTAACCTAAACGTTGGCAGCAGTCTATACTTTGTTGTTTGAACGTGAGGGCACAAAAGGAGAATTGTTGTGTTTTCAAACCCTCACTTCAAAAAAAATTTCGCCTGACGATTGCATCACTGAATTATCAACTATAGGTATAGCGCATCTAGCAAAACTATGATTATGTCGTTTATGATATAAAATGTTTTTATTTCAATCCAGACGAATAGTCTTAAATCAATACTTAATCAATTCCATAATTTCAGGTTTATATTTTCATTATGAAGAGAAGAAATGGCTGAGGGGATACAGGCTGCAGGAATTCACCAGTTGTATCTTCATACAGTATAAGTTAAACAATTTCAAGTAAGGCTTTCTTTCTCCTCTTGCATTGCTCTATTCTTCCATATTATAAAAAGATTAGCGTTGTTCATCTTCAAATTTGTTACAAATAGTGAAAATTAATTGGTAGAGTTATCAAAGTTGGATAATAGCAATAACTGACATAGCGTACAGACTATAGCTAGAAGACCAAACAATAAAGATTCTACTTTAGATTTTGGATTATATATAAAAGTACATACATACTACGATTAAATTTTCAAATCATGGTAATACGAACCTTCAGGTTTGCAAGTCTTAATATGCAAATACCTATATCGTATAGTTCTAAGAAACAGTTATTAGAAAATTTTCAAATGTGACAGCTAATTTCCAAGAAATTATTGTGTGGTATTGAAACCTAATGAGAAGGATCTCAACTATTGTTCAACTGAGAAATAAGGTTTTATTATTGAAGTTTAGAAAAAAAACAACTAAAATACACGAAACTAAAACACTAGATGAAAACTATACGGAGTTTACACAAGAAAAAAATACGAATACGAAAGAATGTCATTAAACAGAGTAAAATTTGAAGAACAACATGAAAAGATAACCATATCGTAGTGGTTACTGAAAATTAGGACAATAAATATTTTATCTTAATTAGCTTGAATTTAACTTTTTAAAACTGTACTTCCAAATTCGCATTACTGACGGTTCTAATACTAATAAGACGCATAAGTACGTGAACTTCATTTAAAACCGGTGAGCAACGCACACAGGGAACTCGTTTTCTCGTCTCCTAGTATATAGTGAAGCAAAAAATGTGCGAACAAGTAAGTGTAACACTGTCTGTCTTACACATTTCTACTAGTAGTATTTTGTTATTTTTTTGCAGGAAACTCTCTTGGGTGGTTTGAAAATACAACTTGTATAGTTTCATGAATACTACTGGAAAGGAATTTTTGATGGACTTACTCCATGCACCAAGAAAAGATTTGGGATGGCGTTTTCCGCTCTAGTTCCAGGTAAAACACATAAATTGTCATGTACTGGAGTTTTGATGTAGCTGATACTGATTTCGTGTGGTTGACGCAGTTGGTAAGATCTCTGCATTAATTCTGACCACAAGAACCCCAGTTCGATTCCCGGCTCTACCGATATTTCAACGTTGTTGTATGATTTTCTTTCCCGCTCAAGGTAACTCAGCTTTCCATCCTTCCGGGGTAAGTAAATGAGAACCAGCGATTGCTGGGAGCTAACCTGCGATGGATTAATGCCCTATCCAGGGGGAGTAAAAAGACTCTGATCTGCTTAACAATACAGAAAGCAGAAATTAAAGCGCCGCATCCACGGACAACGTGCATGGCTCGTGAAGGATTTAATACTCGAAATTCATCTTGGTTGCAGAAAAGCTCTGAAGCCGTGTTTTGAATCCCTTTTAGTTACAATCAATTTTAAAGTCTTGACTTCCTGTTTGATTACACAATAATGAGAAGTTAGGGATCAGTCATTCTAGTTAGCCTATTAACATTTTTTTCTTTCATAACTTTTGAAAAGTAATTGCTGTGAGCAAGCAAGCAACTATAATAACTGTTGAATTTAGCTGCGAGTTGGTTTAGCACCAGTTTTTAACTCGAGTTTTTGTAAACGGATGTTTTTGTACACAGTGGCTATTCGTACGGTAACCGTACGCGGAAAATATTTCGATATTTTATAGCAATCATTTAAGATATCAATTTTAAAATATTATAACATTGTTTAAAAGTAGATAACAATTCGGGAAAGCATCAAAGCTCGTGATTTTTCCGTATAATTTAGCCGAGCATAGAGTACATCAAGACGAAACGCGACACTTATAAAAAATTTCGACGACTCGATGACAGCGAAGGTCACCAATCTAATAATGACATTATGTCCTCTGATTACGGCTAGATTTGTCATTTTTTTAGTTTTTCTAATCGAATAATTTCCATAAAGAAATAAGGGCATATTGTCATGGAACAATTATTCGCATTTCGGCTCATTTGGAGGAAGAAACAACCAGTCCGTACGAATAAGTCACGCAGGCTATTCGTACTGCAGCGTGACCTTTACTGTCTCTCGAGTCGACGAAATTTATTTAAGTGTCGCGTTCGTCTTGATGTACTCTATACTCGGCTAAATCTATACGGTAAAATCACGAGATTTGATGCTTTCTCGAATTGTTATCTACTTTTAAACAAAGTTATAATTGTTTAAAATTGATTTCTTAAATGATTGCTTTAAAATATCGAAATATTTGAATGTCCGTACGAATAGAAAAAACAAGTCAGCGTACGGTTACCGTACGAATAGCCACTGCCTTATAATTATCGTACTATGCGTTGTTCCAGATGGTTAATGGTTAGTCAAAAACCAAAAATTAATGTTCTCTACTTACTATGAATTCTCTTTGATTCGCATTACCAGCCATAATTTCACGGAACCAGGAGACAAGGCATAAACCACATATGCTGCACCATCTTGTGCTGTTTCGCTAAACAATGGGTGTCGACTTTCTTGAGACTTGAGACGAAAAATAGCCGCATGCAATCAATGAATTCTGCAAGGATCCAGAAAACAAACAGTTTTCCTCAAATAGATAATGAACAGTTATGAACAGATATTGATTATCGACTGTTATATATGTATAAACTGTGACCAAAGTAAATGATTATTCGCCTTATCGTCATAAACTGCTGTGGCCAGCAAGACAGCCTGGCAGCCATTTTTCAAAACCACGCGCCATCTAGAACCGAGCGGTAGTAGCGAGACCTGGAAATGAATTCAAAAGGTACTGGGGCGCAGATGGTCAATGGGCAATTTTTTTTCTGCAAGAACGTTTTTTAGTCCTTCATAATGCGGTAACTAGTTATTTCATGACAAAGAAAAAAACATGCCTTAGATCTCGTACATATATTCAGTACAGAGAGGGAGTTACTCTTCCAGTGGTACCCTCTTATAAAGTAATGAAAAACAAAACAAAACTCAGATCTCGTTTTTATTCAGTACATTATAAGGAACGTATCATCACTGTAGATCTCTATATAGAGAGGGGAGTTACTTTTCCAGTGGTTCCATCTTATACTGAAAAACAAAGCAAAATTACCCTTGAACTTTAACCTAAATGAGGGGTTGTGCTAATGTCCCAGATAAAACCTGAAGTTGTTTCATACTCTAAAAACAGACTTGATTTTGATTCAGACACCGACTGGTCATTCATTCAACTAAAATGATCCGATTACATTTTCGCGTCATTACAGTGTCATTTTTTGACATAATATTCTTCATGGAACAGATAAACATTTCACTCGGGCAATTCCTGTTCATTCGTATTCCACCAAAATCACATATAAGGCCCTGGTCAAACGGACTCGTAAGTAGCCGCAAATTAAATTTGCGTAGAGACTTGCGTTGGGTGGCCAAACGGACTCTCAAGTTCCCTCGCAAGTACACGCACGTCGCAAAAAAAACAGGTAACCCTGGGCGTCCTATTGTATCTTCTAATAGTCACCCCACAGAACGAATTTCTGAATTCGTCGACTATCAT
>JAOBAY020093501.1:0-17914 GCA_025331085.2 Zoanthus sociatus | reverse complement strand
CGACGAAGGACTAACGTCCGAAACGTCAGTAAGTATTCTCTCTTTTACGGTGTAGAATTTACATTTTTATTAGTAAACCGATCTGCAACAGCTTGGCGTTAGAATTTATCACGTGACTTAAAAGTTAATTCTCCAAAGAAAATAGAAAACAAAATATACTTTTAAAGAGATATTTTAATTTTGATTTTCAAACAAAGTCAATTCTTTTTGTCCTTTATGCTGTTTAAAATTCATTTCCTTAAAATAGCCGCCGGTCGAGATTTGAACAAGTATCATTTTTTAAAGTTACAACTCTTAAATACTAGGAAATAACGCCTCTTAATTTATAACCTAAACATTTATGGGAAAGTAATCTTATAGAACGGGGAGAATAAGTCTCCTACCATTAAGCACAGTCTGAGAAAAGTTGAGAATGTATTTAATTTCAGTGCCTAGATAATAGGGGACACACTTGGTTGAGCTGAAATAGCTATGCCACAGACCATAACGCTCGCCTTTGTTTGGAATTTATCTTAAAAGGAAATGAATTCTTTGAAATTTGTAAAATTTTCTATTTTAGATCATTTCGATCATTTAATGTCATAAGCCGAACTTGTATAACAATGATGACAGTTTTTTTTTACAATATCAACTTATTTTTAATTTTATACCAGATTTAATGTGCGAAAAAATCTCAAGTATAAATAAAGAATTTAATGGGTGGTTTAAAGTTAAGCCAAGTGTAGATATTGCTTGCCAATGACGGATAAGATAAGAATTTGAAAAGCAATCATAGTTACTGCATGATATCTTTCTCGAGAAGTAGATCTCAACTGAGTACACGTAAGGCGGAGGGAATCGGTTCGAAATCATTTTAACTATAAATAAAATTGAATAAACTCTCGCATCTTGGGAATTTTGGAAACTCAGGGATTTTACACTGATTGGAGATGCATCTAAAATCTTAAATTGTTTTAACAAATTTTTTTTTTTTGCATTTTTGGAAAAATTACATATTGTGGAAGAGTACATGGAGTCCCTTGTTTCAAAGACTAGAACGAAATTTTACAAACAGCTAAAATTTCGAATTTCACCTAAATGTGATAAGACAGTTTTCGTTCTCATAGCAATGATAATATCTTTTAAGCATGCCCAATCATGGGAATCATTTTTTGTTGTTAATTGTTATCCCATCTCATCGATTCCATCTTGGTGATGCAGCTTTCGTGCAACAAACAAATCAATAAAATCACTTTGGATAGTATGTGCGTTTTGTAAAAAATAAGAAATAAAACGTGTTCGCAGTGCATTCTTATCCTTTTGAAAACCTTCCACTGTGTCTCGCTGGAATTCACTGATCTGCTCTCGAATTCTCCCAAGCGTTCGTCTCGGTTTTCACCAGGCTATGAAAACATGCACGGGGAATATGTTATTTTTCATACACGTATCACAAAGGAATATGTAACATAAGCGTTTTCTATGTAGCGCCGAACGTAGCTAGCTGAATCATTTATTGCATGTAAGCAACTCTACAATGCATTATCAACAAGCAATATTTTAATTTAATTGTTGGTATATTAATATTAAATGTTGTTGAGATACTTTTTAAAAGTTTAATTAAGGGATGGAGCCGCCATTTCCCGCCACATCGAATAATTACAAAAATTTATTTAAATTCTATACTAAGTTATTAGTTTAGCAAAGTTATGTTAAGAGTATTGTTGAGTGTTAGGGGCCGACCATTTGACTTTTGGGGGGAGGGGAGGGGTGATTTAAAAAAAATGCACACAAAAAAAGTCACTAATTTTTTTGTTTTTTCATGAAAAAAATTGCCACGGCATGATCAAACTGATTAAAAGAATCAGTTCTTGCACAAGGAATTACTCCCTTCTCTTCAAAAGTCAAATAATCGGCCCCTTAATTTTTGGAGTTTGCTATTTTAAGCTTATCAAAATTATGCTCAAAACCTCAAATATTTTTGTTTTCTTTTTTTTTAGGATCATTTGAAAATAGTTTTTTAGAAATATATATATATGCAATTGGATAGGAACCTTGGACAAAAAATTTGATCCCGAAGGTAGTGAAAATGCATTTTATAAAATGTAAAAAAGGCATTCTCTGACTCTGTAGCTATGAACAATACCCCTTGGCATGGCAGAAACAATAAGTTATGCATAATCGAGGAGTGCATGTGCTGATTTAAAAGAACATCCATTTTTAGCTATAGGCTGCAGTAAACGCTGTATTAAGAGGAATGAAAGCATCTGTCAGAATTTACTGATTCTGTAAAAACGCGTGCAACAACCTTGGCCTGCTTTCAGTATCCAATAAAGTCTTTCGCTTCAAAGTAAGTCGATCCTAACTGGGTTGAGTCATTGAATAAATGAAGAAAGGAAGGAATTAATGAATTAAAAATTGACCGCTTGAATGATCGATTTAATGACAGGGTTTTAGTTGAACAAATGTGAAGAAGACATAATTAAAAACAAAACTAGTCAAAAATTTCAATACAAATGAAATTTTAAAAATACCGTAAAGCTTTGAAAACAAGCCCTGTGAGTTTAAATTCGATCAGGAACGGCTCGGCGAAACCGGGGGATGGCGATTGGCGAGAGCACTGGTTCCCAATTTAATATATTTGATATTTTGTTAGGAGAGCCATCCCCCACCTTCCACAATAATTTTGATGAAGGATTAAGCCTCCCAGTAATTCTTTAGTAACCACAAAATTTCTGCCTTCTATTTTTTAAGGATGGTTACACGTATTATGTTTTTTAACGTTTTTGAAAGTGAAAAATTCAGTGCCTTGTAAAGAAAAAAAAAAGAAATAATTGATAATGTTCGAAGTTGCAAATTTTGAATCTGAATGTATAGTAATATAATTCATACAAACCTCCATAGGAAGAATATTTTCAAAAAATGTTTCCTTTCAACAAAAAATCCCCGCCCTTCAAAAGGTTTGCATATATTTTTGACCTTTCAGGATAAAATACCTCATACAGGATATATAGCTGACTTTGTACTTTTCACTTGCATGAGCCTAGTGAGTTGTTGGTCTACGTACAATATCATTGGTATCAATATGTTAATCAGTTTTCAGAGCAGCTAAATCTGGAAAGAATGCACAAACCGGGGAAAGGTGAGTAAATATAAACACAAAGAGACAAACAAATATTGTAAACAAAATTAATTTTATTTTAGAAAACAATACGGGCACGAGCTAACGATAAAACTAAAATGGCTAAATTCACAAAAAATCACTAAATAATTTTTTTCTAAAATATATTATTACTTCTTCTTCCAAAGTAAATATAAGTTTTACATGATATATACATTTATGCACCAGTCAATATAAACCCCCGCCCTTAACTGCAACACTTGATCTTGGCGAGCATTAGACGGGGATTAGGCATAGAATTGGTGCCCCACGCTGGCCAGGGTGTTAGAAGCTGGTTTAGAAAATTACGAAATTTTGGCGGGAATCGATTAGGCGGGGGTTGGACAGATTTGACAAAGTACCGTAGAAGAATCGGGAAGCTAGTTTTGCACTGCCATCGCGAATATCTTGATTTTTTGTTGTTGTGCGTGATGTTAGTATCAGAGGGTAGTGGAATTTGTTTTGATCTTAGAGCGGAACAAAAATGGCGCATGCATGGTACGGGAGATCAATTAATGCTAAAGATTAGAAAAATGAGTGAGTTGTATGAGGTAGCAGAAGGCAAAGCATTCAAATATCAGAATGTAAAATGACGGCCGTGCGGGAAAAGATTACTTTTATTTTGTTTATTATCGTTATCGACGTATCGGCCGCTATGTCGATCTTGTTGTCTGGCGGCTAGCGGGACCAGATTTGAACTTCAGTAACCCAGATTCAGTGAAATCCAAGTAGCTGCGTTAACCAACCTGAATGTTTACATGAAAAAAACGTCAATCCGGCAAGTACGGCAACCCGCCTCTGCTGTCCGGCCACTGTTCTCCTCGCTGGAGGACTAATTGAAAAGGTATATTCTTCCGTGCCAGTTTGTCAGCTAGGGCTAGAGTGAAGGTCTCCCTAGTAAGAAGGGGGTATACGGGCAACTATATAGCAGACGGGCATGAAGTATATACCATTTAAAGAAGACGGGTAACAACTCTACCCAGGCTTTCTTATTCTTACATCCATGTATTGTAAACAAGCTCAAACGGTCTTGAGAACTAACATCAAATATAAATAGATTTCTATCAAATACTCCTACCGAATAACACATTGCACATAAATTACAAGAACCACTTTACTTGAAAGCTTAGCGGGGCTGTCGGAAGGAAATTCTAACAGATATGCACACCTTAAAGTTATTAATAGTAACAAATATACATATTCTCACATTATGCGGATCACTTGTTAATCAGTACCCTTACATTACACGCAAAAGAGAGCAGGTGGCGGGAAAATTCGCTGGTAGACATGGCGTTACATATTTTAACTTGTAAGTTAATATCTAACATCTGGTCACACACAAGGGTAAATGGCAAAAATGGTAGAAAGAATAAGTGCGTATTGCGAATAACATTACCGTTAAATGTCTCATCCTATTTTTTAATTTTCTTTGAGCAAGGCAAACGCCAAAACGTCAGGAAGTATGTGACCGTGCATAACTTCACTTTTGTTTAATTAATATGGCTTAAGAGCTGTGAATCCCGTTGAGCTCTTAAAGAAAACAATCTAGAAGTCATATTGGAACTCATTATTCAAGACTAAAACGCCCTGTTGGATAGTCTATTGTTGTCCAGTTTGAATGAGCATCATGGTAGCTTTCATTTGATATTGATTTGTTCATTGCTATTGGAATCATTTGTAATATTTAGCCTCCATAAAGATTTTGAAACACAAAAAGAAATCAAGAATTCCCTAATGTTAGCTTTGCAACATCATTTTAACTCACTGTTATAATCTATTTGTAATATCACTGAGATAATCTTTTCGTTGTTTAACACTGCACTGATAAAAGATATAAAAGACGGTCCTGCATGTATTTTCTCCAGTTACAAGTAAAACTTAACAAAGCGAATTAAAGACGCACTTTTATTAGTTTTAAACCCGTGGTGCTGTTTGTAATTTCGAAGCAAAAGTGTTTAAGTTGTTTTGTCATTTTATGCACTAGGAAGTTGAATATGTTTTCTGGTTGGTTGAGCGTAGAATTTCTTACTAAAATGACGTGTAGACAATGACCCTCCACTCCAAATGTTGTCATCTATTTACGTTTACGCAGTTTTACGACTTCATGTTTTGAATACACTTCACTTTAACCGGCAGAAGAGGAGAAAACATTTTTAGTCATGGAAAAAGTGAACTGTTAACAAAGTTTAAATGTTTTATTAAAAAGAAACGAGTTTAAAAGGTCTCCAGAGCTTTAACCAATCCGATGCTGATTGCCAGGCTTAAACTGTAAAAGAGCTTGAAATGATTGACAGGGGGTCTCTGTACCATTGTGTTTGAATTGGAGAGAGGGAAGAAACACATATTTAAAAAGCATTCCATAGATTGAAGTGTTTCAGTCGCAAACAACTGCAACAATTAACTGAGGTAGGACTCCAAGCAGGATTTAGGCAGCAAAGATTTCAACGCGAATGTTACACCATTGCTCAATGTCAGTGATAGAAACTCAATCACACGCAAGGTCAGATTTCTGTTCCCTTTTAGTTCTGCTGCTTGTAAGGAACCTAACTTTTGATTTTAGAAAGAAAAACAAAAGTTAGTTACCACAACAGGAATTATGAGCTCTTCATTGTAAACTAGAGCGATACGTAGTCATAGTTAGAACTCTTCAAGAAACGCTGTCACAATACCACCAATAATTTTAAAAAAGCTAAATTTTATGAAATTGTTCACGCTGTTTAATATGCATTAGCAATAAAGTTTTCCTGTCAAATAACAATGCAATCAAGCAACTCAATCTAAAACGGATATTTTGTAAAAAGTTGTTTAAATTATGCTAAATTGTTGTTTGTGTTTTTAGCCAAAAAGTTCCAAAAGTTGTGTTTCTATGTTGTCACGAATACTAAATAACTAATGCATATCAACCCGCGCGCACGGATCTTTGCATCTTCAAAACAGATTTAACAAGCGGCTGTTGTGATAAGCTCTGATAACTAAGACAGTTTATAGAGGAAGATATGTAACACAGTTTTTAGTTTTAGTAAACTTTATTTGTTGTAGAAAGAAATTCATGTTTTTCTATGTCAATACTAAAAACACGTGATAGACAAAATACATGTATATTGTAAAGCCTCCTGTAGTTTCCCGCGCAAAATAACTTAAATAGGCTCAACTTTATTTTAGACTCTATAACATATTTCTATACATTTTTTTCTGAGTTTCACACTTTAAAGGGCCTCCGCTTTAAAAATTAAAGCATTAAGATGTTTTTGTGACGCTACTTTTGTAAACGTTTTTGTTTTAATTTTCTTTTTCCTGCTCGGCTTTGACAGCCTTTGTCACAGATTTTAAATCACTAATATATATAACTGTTTTTAAATAATTCTATTCATTTTAATTATGTAAAGATCAGTCTAAATGAAACTCTGTTAGCAACAGGTCTGTATCTTTTGATGAAAACTTATTAATCTACAGGGTTTCCATTTCAATTTACCATATTGATGTCCGGTCTCCTTTACTTTCTCAAGAAGAGCTAACGCCTAAACACAAGTTCCTGACGATGATGAAGAAAATATTTCAATTATGATTTGACTAAACTAAGCGTCCGTTAACTTTCTGCTGATACAATTTAAAGCATTTAAACTGCTATTCAACAAATAATCTGTCTTCTAACATGAAAGTTTTAGAATTTTTTTGTCTCAATTTACTTAAATTTTATCTTCCAGACAATGATGGTTTCTCTCACTCAGAATGAAAGGTCCTTTGTTAACGGAAACTCAAAAAACGACAAACCTTTTGGCTTCAGCATTACTGCAGATTTTATCATGTCTTACTTATACGGTAAAAACACCATCAAACCAATTGAGAGCAAGCAACTACTTGCAGAAACGGCAGCAATGGGTGGTCTTCAAAAAAACTGCTCTCAACAGAAAAAAACTTGTATTAGTAAGTATTGTTAAAAACATAGAATAACGAATTTTATTGAAAACTTTATTGGCTAATTAGCGTTTATTGAGTCGCATCTTTCACATGAATGATTGTCTTAAAGTTAAAGCAGCAATATTTTAACCATACTCACTGGGGATTTGAGGTCAATATTGAATTAAAGGTTACAAAGCTTTAGATGACTTAGAGACTTAGATTAAACTGAAGCAGATTCCGCCTGTACTGTGAAACATTTGCATATGAAGGAATTGAATATGTTTTAAAGGCAATAGGGCATGACAGGTAGAGTTTGATTCATGAAATTGAATGAAACGAATACCTTTTTGTAAGAATTGAGGATAAAGGAAAAATAAATATTTTTAGAGAATGAAGCGACTTTCACTGCAATAATTAATATACTGTCAAAAGAATTTAATTTATGAAAACGTACCAAAAGAATAAAAGGTTTTATAAATTCGATTGACACCATAGCGGCACTATATTCAAAACTGAATGCTGTTAGATATCCAGTTTTCGAAAGCGGACGTCAGAAAAACATACAAATACTCATGAAAAAATAGTTGGAAAAAACCACAGTCAAATAAATAGCTAAACAAACAGGAAACCACAGCGAGACACATATCTTTTAGTTTTAGGTATACAAACCGTAACAAACTAACTAACTAAAACGAACAATACAAGGGTTTAGACAGTAGATCTAAACCATGAATGTTTTACACACGAGGTTGTTTCGCTAAGCGCATCAGCGTGAGGTTTTCTTTAAGAAAAACAATGGGAAAGACATGAAAAATCCGAATTAACGCAGAGTTTTTGCCGTGGGAAGTGCAGCTTACTTCATTTTTGAAGATATTGGAATATACGATGTTTGTTTGTCTGCATCGACTAATGAAACTAATTGTGCGAAGTCAAATGGTTGATTGGACGATATTTTTCAAACCCTAGTAGATCTGTTTATAAAGCTTGTAAATATTTAAGGTTTTTCAACTTTTATTGGCGTTGCTCAATGTCATTTTTAATTATGCTTTCAAGATGACGGGATTAATTGGCTTTGGTTTTCCGGCACTTTTTTAGTTTGAAAACGAAATACTGTGTTTAGTCAAGCAACACTGTTTAGCATTTGAATAACTTTACAAAACATCTCGGCTACTTTCTTTTTTGATAAAAAAACGTTTCCAACTTACTTTTGTTGTAATCAATTTGGTTATTGCCATCAAGTTAACAACTCAAACAGCATATGCACAATATTGGGTGGAGAAGAAACTGTGTTTTGTTTTAACCAACATGGATTATAATTTTCCCGCCAAAGAAGACTCCCTTACACGTGCAGGGCAAGGTGCCAGAAGTTAAGTGAAGGTGAACACTGCATGTTTTGATAACCTTGGCACTACCATCGGTATGTTGTAAAACAAGGACTGTACTGGACTGGCCACTATCATGTCGCTCCGAAACACATAATTTTCAGTTATTTTTAAAACCCTAGTTGTTAGAGCTGGAAAGGAGCAGTGTTCACGCGATTTGTAAATATCGTTGTGAGACCTCGACACTTTTAGATGTGTTTGAAAAGCCTAATCAAACTATATAAAATACATATTTCTTTTATGTTTTGCAGTTTTTAAAGATTATTTTACAGATACAATTTTCAGCTAATGCGGCAATCGATCCCATGAAAGCCATAAGACTTATAAAATGAAAAAGTACTACCTATGATAATTTTGTATGTACATGTTCTAACTATAAGTACCAAATGAATTTATAATCAAGAATTGTCCGGCAAAATAATTAGTTGAACATGATTAAAGCACGTTTTTCCACAAAATAGTTATTTGATTAGGTTAAAAAAAGAGAAAAAACAGGTGAAAACGGATATAAGTTGAAGAAATACTTGATTAATTAAGACTAGTCACTAGGTAATGATCTTGCTGTAATCGAGCACTCTGGATCCATAACAGTCCGTACATAAAACCTAAGTTTAGGAAGTCAATGGATTCAAGAACATATATTATTGATATAAGACTATGCATTTTTTACGGGTAAATTTGCGCGTACGACGAATATTGGAGGTTTGGAATGTGTTATCTAAAGGGGTGACCCTTGGCCAATCTGTGAGAAGAAAGTATTTTCTGAAACAATTTACATTGCTTTTTGAGAAACTCACTTGAAATTTATTATTGTTAGTTTTAATGTTACATTTGGAGGGGACTGTAAACATTAATCACCGTCTCATCAACAGGTGAAAATGTGATGATGTTAATGATAGTGGCACGGATAGTTGTGATCATGGTGTTGATGATCGATGAAGATTTTGATGATGATGCATGGTGATGGGATGGTGGTGATGATGCTGCTGCTGAGGATGACGGCGATGATGATGGTGATGTTGTTAATGAAATGATGATAATGGTGATGATGGGACGGTAATGATGATGATGATGGTGATGGGATGGTGGTGATGATGATGCTGCTGAGGATGATGGCGATGGGGTGGTGATTATGATGATGGTGATGATGATGGTGATGGTGTTGATGAAATGATGATAATGGTGATGGTGGGACGGTAATGATGATGATGAAGGTGATGCTGGTAATGGTGAGAATGATGGCAATAGGTATGATGACGTAAAAATGATGATATTAATAGTGAATATATTTGACAGGCGAACTAACTCTTCCCTACTCCATCGCCTCGTTCCCGGATGAAGTGCTGCTTTGCTATTCAAGTATTCCTGGGATAAGATATGGAGTGTGTACCAAAAAGTTTATCCCACGGGGCACTTGGATTGGTCCATATGAAGGAAGACAGATCGGTCCAAATGAAGTCACATCGGATATGGACACTTCCTTCTTATGGGAGGTAGGGTCGTCCTGATCATGAATCCGTTCAGATGTGAATATATATTTGAACACCCTTAAACTTTGTAGTGCAAAACCGCTTGCAACTATAGCCTACCATGCAGAGAGCTGCGTTTGATGACAAGTCCTCTCACCAGACCTTCTTATCTTTGATTCACTTTATTGATTGATTCACTTTTATTTGGATACGGTAGTTTCATGAATTACAGAACTTCTTTACAAGAAAGCCGTATAAACACAGAATGGATTTACAAGACCTTAATGACCCTTTTTAAATTTGATTAGAGAAAAATCCGTCTAATTAGTTCGTGTACCTGTGACACTTAACTGACGGATGAAGCTAGGGTTTTATGAAGCAGGTTAATATTAGTGGTATTAATGCCACTTTTAAGGAATGAAATGGAGATCAATTGTTTTTTACTTTATGGGTATAACACAAAACTTTGAAGTCTTTTTACCCCAAATTTCTTTGAAATCTAAAATTGCCCAAAATTTCTGTCAGTCTTAAGACATGTTATTTAAATTTTACCAATGTGAAAATAGCCTGTTTCACATTTAGCCGAATCTAAAGATGCCAAATTGTAATTGTGAACCTTGTTATATTTTGTTTCTGAAACTGGGGAGGAAAGTCGCTCGCCACTTAGGAAATAAGAAGAATTTAGCCTACTGTAAAATTGTGTTAAATGTGAAGTGCCTTCTTCTCTCTGCAGATTTACGAGAATGGTAAACTTGTCTACTACATCAACGGAAGTGACGAGAACTGTTCAAGCTGGATGCGCTTTATCCACTGCGCTAGACATGAGCAGGAACAAAACCTGTGTGTCGTGCAGTACAGAGGAAACATCTATTACCGAGCATTCAAGGACATCCCTCCCGGGGAGGAGTTGCTGGTGTGGTATGACAAAAACTATCCTCAATACATGGGTATCCCCCTTGGGCTTGATGAGGAACATGTTATAAGTAGACCAGGTAAGAACTAGGGCGGGCATGGTTGGCCAAGTTGTTAAGATATCTGCCTTCCGACCATAGGATCCCCAGTTTGATCGCGGCTATTCCTAGATTTAAATATTTGTGTGACCTCTTTTCCACTTAAGCTAACTCAGCTTTCCATCCTTCCGAGGTCGGTAAATGAGTACCAACATCTGATGCTAACCTGCGATGGATTAGTGTCCCGTCCAGGGGGAGTCAAAGACTCCCACCCGCTCAACACTACAGAAACCGGAGATAAGCGCCGCCTCTATGAGCCACTTGGCTTCATATTTAAAATTTTTCTTTCCATTTTCCTTCATCCAGCTATTTCTTCCTTCCTTCCTTTCTTCCTTTCTTTCTTTCTTTCTTTCTTTCTTTCTTTCTTTCTTTCTTTCTTTCTTTCTTTCTTTCTTTCTTTCTTTCTTTCTTCTTTCTTTTCCACCTTCCTTTCTCCCTCCTTTCCTTCCTTTTCTCCGTCTATCCTTTTTTCCTTTCTCCTTTCCTTTTTTCCTTCCTTCCTTCCTTCCTTCCTTCCTTCCTTTCTTCTTTCCTTTCCACCTTCCTTCCTTCCTCCTTTCCTTCCTTCTCTCCCTCTATCCTTCTTTCCTTTCTCCTTTCCTTTCTTCCTTCCTTCCTTCCTTCCTTCCTTTCTTTCTTCTTTCCTTCCCACCTTCCTTCCTTCCTTCCTTCCTTCTTTCCTTCCTTCTTTTCTGAGTTTCTCAGCCTCTTCAATCGATTTGTTTCTTACTTTTTTCATTGTTTCCTTAATTATTATTTCTTACTTTTCGCTCGTTATTGTATTCATTAGATTACTCGTTTGTCTTTGTACCCATCTACCTTTACATATCGTTGACAATCCATATTTTCGATTTTCATACATTTATTTTTCCGTTTTTTTATCAGTCAATCTATCAGCCCACCTACCCTATAGTCAAGACCCCTAGTTTAAAGTTAGATTAGTTAAATATTTCCAAATGTCTCGGTAAACATTCTGAAACATAAAATATAGATAATAAAGTACAAATAATATGAAAGCTTCAAATTGAGGCTGATCTTCCCCAAATTTTCAAGGTGAATATAATATATATTTTTTAAAAGTAGCACGTTATACCTTGTCATTTCCAGTGTGGCGATTAAATGATTCATGACAACCTACTTTATGCAATAAATATGTTTTTATATCAACTAAATCACAAACGCTTCCAACACTTTAACATGACAGACTCATAAAATAAGATGCGATAAGAGATAAAACAACAAATTAGTCGGCCATGATCATGACAGTTTGTAATTGATGTAAGCGATTTATTTCTTAGTTAGTAATGATAGTGAATTACTGTTTCAGATCCCGATCGGAAGAACACCAATTTCAAAAGAGGATCACACGCAACTGCTAAAATATGTGATGATTATCTGTTACCTGATAGTCGCACCTCGCATCTAGAAAGTATTTACGGTGGTGTGAAGACAAAGATCCCAGTGTTTCAAAGCTATGCTCAACCAAATGACTTTTTCGGAAGTTCAGTTACGAAAAACAATGTACAAGACAGTATTTTTAGTCCGAATAAATCGCAGACGCAAAACAGCTCCGGAGCGATTAGCAGATATAGTGCGCAGCCTTACAACCTAACCTCAAATACAAATCCATGCATTTCTGTTAGGTCTGGCCAAATCGCTGACCTAAACAGCTCCAGTAATTCAATGAGCAGTCCAAGCTCATACAATGCCAGCACACCATCGAACAGTCCACTTGCAGATGTATACAGCCCGAAAACGCACGTGGATAGTCCTGCGCTAGACATGTTCAACCCAGCCAAATTACGATTTAATTTCGATCAGACACAAATCGGCTGCTCTACAGAACCATGTAGTCCAACCAAACCACTTGTTAGCCCAAACCTGCCGGCTGTGACCGCACAGGTCAGGCATAGCCCGATTGAATTGCTAGCCAGCTCAAAAGTGTCTGTGACTGCGCAGTCCAAACAAAACGCAGCTGAACCATCAACCGGCTCAGACCATTTGTCTGTAACAGAACTGTCACGTTATAGCCCAACAGATGAAATCAACGAATGGAAATGTGGCCACTGTCAAAAGACTTTTACTCAGCGAGTATTACTACAAAACCATGTGTGTCCCAAGCAACCCGACAAGCCATACAAATGTGGTCATTGCGCAGAGACGTTTGCTAACAGCTCCGATCTGCGTATTCACGTGGTCAAGCACACAAGCGAAAAGCCATTTAAATGCGGCTTTTGTTCTCGGTCCTTTGCAGGGGCTACAACCCTCAACAATCACATCCGAACACACACCGGTGAAAAACCATTTGGATGCAAAAGATGCGGGTTATCATTTTCACAGGCTAGTCATCTTTCGCGCCATCAGCGTATGCCAGGCGAATGCATACCGGACAAAACCTTCCTGACATCCGCATCAACTAGGAAAAGGAAGTTGTCCATAGATTTTTGATTTAGCTCAGTAATGAGTCTTGTTACTGAGTTACATGACTGCGTACGTTGTTGAATTCTACTATCTGCGTTGATTTCAAGAAACTAGTTTGAAAAGTAATCCATCGGCACTCTACTAAACAATGGTATTTGACAAGTTATTCAAAAGAAAAGAAAAAAACAACTGGTGCTAGATAACGTTGTTATAATACACACTTTTCTTTTACAGTATATAAGTGGCAAGTTAAGACCAAGAAGCGTATTAGTTTTGAAATGAATTCGCAGCTGCGCACAGCTTTGCAGAAATATACAATAGTCAAGCCCGCTCGCAGAAATTTTGCTTGGGGAGGGGGAGTGGGTGCGAACAAACATTTTTTGGGACCAATTCCCCCAGACATGAAATCACTTTATCTCAACTTTCATAATTTTAGGACAGCATAAAAATAAACTTCTGTGCAAAAAAAACCTTTGGACTTAAAATATTTTTGCTGGACTGACAAATTAAATTTTATTCTAATTTATTATTGAGATTGCTTTACAGTGCTTCTAAATATACTTTGATGATTATTTTCCATCGTAAACGTTATTTTTTTTTTATTCATTACCGTTTATAATCGAGTAGCATTTGTGGACCTTTAGGGCCGTATGGGGGTGCACCCCACTGCGTATCGGCCTGATAGTTTTGTACCATATTTGGGAAAGCGATAAATTGTTTATTCCGCTTGTATTTTGTTGCTAGTTTGGTGGTTACTGTATGCCTTTCAGAAATTTGTCAAATTTTTGTGCAGTTTATAGCTTACGGTAAAATATGAAGTTTCATCCTTTCGCAGCTCCGAAGGCACTTGAAATCAAGAAGTTTTGCACCCCTTTAGTGTGCATGATTGTAGAAGGGGAAGAAGAAGAGGGTTATCGTGCCTCCTCACTCAACGACATGTCAACGTTGTTTTCCCTCTATAAAATTGCGTTTTACTCAGAAAAATCTGAGCCCATGACGGGAATTGAACCCACGACCTTCCGAACACCGGGCGGACGCTCTATCCATTGAGTTACAAGGACTCTTACGAGAGCGAGGGCATTTGTTATGCATGGGCTCAGATTTTTCTGAGTATTATTGGTTTGTAACAGAAGTTAGAATTTATTATTTACATGATGTCTAATTGATAGATCTACGTAGCAGTAATTTAATAATTATTTCAGTCAGAGTAAGAAGAACAGATTTCAATTTTACACATATATCTCAGGAATGAAACTTTAAAAGTTCAATATTTTACCCGCAAATCGCAACAGGTATTGTTAATAAACCAGATCATGTATTCTACAAACTTTCAAAGTATTTATCCTTCACAATACGTATGCATACCCAGGACGTTCGTTGTGTGACGCAGTCAAACGAACGCGACAGGATCCGACATAGTGAAAACAACATAAATTAATGTAGGATCGATGTCTGGACCGGTGAATCAATAGTCAATAAAAATATCTGCACCTGATTTGGCGGATGGCCACATCAAACGACCACAACATTTGACCCGAGAAATGCCGGATGCATGTAATTTATTGGATGAAATGTTGATCGAGACAGGGTTAAACAGTACATGTCTATATAAAGATTGAAATATGGCCTAATGAAAGTGTACCAGCGCATCCGGAACCCAGGCTCCATGGAAAACCTCGGCCTTAATTCAGGTAGTATAGTTTTTAGCTAGCAGTTCTCGATGAATTCTAATCGATGTGAGCGATTTATTTCTTAGTTCAGTAGTAATGATAGTGAATGACTGTTTCATATACAGATCCGAGGAACACCGATTTTCTCTCGATGAGTTCGCAAATTACGTACTTGGGGTACTCGCCCACATGAGGTATACGGGTACGTGCCGCCCTATAGAGTATGGTTTTCGAGATCTAGAGTCTAGTCTGGGATAGAGTATTATATTTGCCTGAGGTCTGCGATAGGTTATATAATTTTGCATGGGTCAGGGATCTAATTGTCTGCCGGGTACAGTTTCTGGTGTTGAGAGACTTATGATGATAACAACTATTCATGAATTAACAAACCGACCAGCACAGATGTGACGGCAGTCGAGTCCGTTTAAACACACTAATGGAAATGGTATAGTTAGGCAGCTTTTAACGCATGCTTACTCACGGGTAGGGCATGATTTTGACCTAAAAGTCTGTGGTAGGGTATCAATTTTAAACATTCAAAGGTCTGGGATAGAGTCGGGGTTTTGAGCTTAGGGCGGCACACCCCTACCCTAAAACTAATATAGTACCTCCTCGGCTTGCGTCTTTTTAGACCAAGAAAGGTACCCATTGCAGGGTTTGATTGTTTGATATAAGCTTGCATCGGAGCTCGTTCAGCATCCTCCAAACACGTGCAGACCTAATGAGAGATTGCCGAGGAAGTCCCAGGGTTGGAATCTTTTGTAAAACCAAACGCCTAGTAATCGCTGACGATAGCCGTTGCAAAGCCAAAGGCACCCGGATGAAACCATCCAAAACAATGCAATAAATCTGAAGCAAAAACTTTCTTACACCAGCGAACAACACACTTTGAAAACTCTGACAACTCTTTTGAATTATCAAAGTCCATTCATTGTGTACTTATACCGCGAAATATGGGAGGAGAAAGCACGGAACCAGCGACTTTGTATTTGACTGTTGACGGCAAACCGATGGCAATCCGAAGGCTCTTGAACGATGGCCCGAAGAAGCGCCAAGGATACCATGGATAGAGCCCAACAACACGACAGCTGAAATGCACTATACTAATATCAAATTTGTTTTTAGTTATGTTTGTGCTATACGAAGTAATTAGGAAAATTGTCTTGCCTGTTTTCAAAATTTTTGCGAGCTTGCGAAATGTTGGGTAAGTATTTCATTCCTAATTAATTTCGCTTATTGAAAGCGTTCATAATTGCATAGAGTAGTTATTTCTAAAAATCCATTTTACTTCAGGTGTATTTTACGGAATTTGGTACAACACCGATCTCTGCAGTCTTTACTGATCATGTCGCGGTATTAATTAATAACCCAAAGTAGACTTCGGAAGCCATCAAATTACATGCAATACGGAGCGACAGTCCCGAAATAATGAGGTATGTAACGCTTTTTTGCTGTACGTAGCTATTATACTGGATAATAACGCCAAAATTGTAATTAGTATCGCCTCTTAGTCGTAATTCCTGGAATGATTATAAAGTAATAGGTAGGTAATTAAACCTTGCATGACACGAGTTCTCTCACAATAAACATGGCTAAGTTAATTCAATAATTGTTTGCATTTTTAATTCCAGATTAAAATTAGGTTTAATAAATCATTATTTGGTTTTTGTTGCATCAGTCCTTTTGCTTTCTTTGGGTAGTTTTACCTCAGAGAGAGGAGATATTTGGTGAAGTTACATACTTGCACTTAAATATAATTTTTCAGCCCATTCGTGCCTTTTAAAAAACTTTCGATAAAAACAGGTGCTTCAGTACATTCAGTTAAATTTTAACTGTTTTGGTGACGTAAATTTGTTTCATTGATCAACCAGTAGAAAAAGGCTGCAGTTTAGAAATTTAATTTATGCAGGCCTAGCGGAGGTATTTCAGAGTTGGGCCGGCTACGATAGGACGCGTGTACACTTGGGGAGTCCACTTGGTGTTGTTGCATGCACAATGTGTCCCGTAATATTTACACAAAACACCCAAATGGTTTCCGGACGTCTCGAGTTTTGGTTGGATAACTTAAAACGAGTTTCGTAAAACTTTTTTCACAATAAATATTGTTGAAAGTTTTATGCTGGATGTGCTATAGATCACTGAGTGTACTCCAGTAGGATTGAAGTTGTGTTTGGTGAGATTTATGGTAAAAACAGAGCTATTGTGTCACAGATTGCATGCTAAGAATGTCCAGATCACTTGAAGTGCCGGTTCAATGCCGTTGTCGCAATTTGTGGCTATTTTCCTGTTAGAAAATGTTGCCTTATGATTGTATACACTTGTGATTTTAAAAAGTTCACATTTTTTTTAAATTAAAAAAAAATGCGACCAAGTTCCAAAATTGGTCGGGCCATGGCCTGGTATGGAAAATTAAACATGCAATCCACCGCTTAGAACCTTCTCTTCTTTTAGATATTAATTATGAGAAAATTCCCTGGTAAATCCCTAGAGATAGTAATGTCGGAATCCCATTCCTGCTCCCCTGGCCCTTTTCTTGACATTTTCCTATCCACAATTTGTACTGTTTACATGCGGTCTGTCCCCCAGAGATTGATGTGCGTAATTTTTGTGTCAGTAAGTTACCAATGATTTAAGGATAAAGTTTTTATATTTTATCGTATTTTCTTATTTCTTTTGTTAATAAATAATTGATAAGTTTATGTTTAATTACTTTTTATTACGAATTTATGCGCACTTTTTGAACCAAGTCGTTTTCGTCCATTCGCGCGATCGCCTTTAACCCTATCTTACACGGGGGGGGCGGAATCCGCCACCCTTTACTTAAGCTTTACATAACTTTTCTGATATTTAAGATATTTTGCTGATACTTTGTGACTTTTCCTAAAATTTATCGGAGATTATGTTTTTAGTAATTGTTTTGGACTAT
>JAOBAY020093398.1:0-17919 GCA_025331085.2 Zoanthus sociatus | reverse complement strand
ATCCCTCCTTAACACATGCCCGTACCATCTCACTCCATTCGCCTTTGCCATCTGAACCACTGTTTCCTTCAATCCCAGCATCTCCATTAGGTCTTCTGTCCTCCTTCTCTCCATCAGTTTCGCACCACATGTTTGAAAAAGAGCATCTGTACACTCATTCCTTACACCAAAGACGTTAAATAGCGGCCATTTTGGTTTCCTACGTAAGAGAAATTTTCTAAATCTGGTGAAATCACTCCATAATCTACATTATTTTTTAGCAACACTTACTTTTTTTCCTTGTTACGTTTGGCATCTTTTTTTTTTCTTGCAAACGATCCCCAGTTTACATTTTGTGAATACAGAGCGATGAACTATTTGCGTGTTTTACACAGGAACACTTCGGCCTGATTTAATTGAAAGTGCATCGGCGTTAGCAAGTGGTAAAGCAGATGCAATCAAGACTCACCACAATGACACAGAAATGGTCAGAGCGTTACGAGAGAAGGTAGGCTGAGGGTCTCGCTTGCAACCGTTAAACATCCTAGAGATCAGTGCAAAAAGGCGATAGCAGGACTCTAAGATTAATTTTGTGGTATTAATTTGTTATTTCTTTTATGATAATTTATATATTGTCATACTATAGATAGGACCCTGCGCGCACTCTGATTGGTCAAAAATTTATGTTTTATGAGAGTATAAAACATAAAAAAAGCATGTTTTATTGTTTTTCACCACCGGCATTCCTCTTGCCAACATTTTTGTTAGAGATGGCAAAAAACATTCTATTTGAAGACACTTATGATGGAGTTCTCTGCAAAGCAGCAGCAAGTTTTAAAGACGAGAGTAATTTATCAAGTAAGCAAGAAGCGAATTCGAGAATTAAATTGTGTCAACTTGTTGATCTGTGTGCTTTGTTGTTTCTACTTGAGGCGTGTAAAATCTATATCATCAAGCAAATAAAGAAGCCTAAGCCGTTGCGTTGAAGAAAAAAGAAAAAATAATGTTATCGAAGATGCCCAAGATCTAAATCACAATGTATTTTGGTGTGGCGCCAGCCGTGCAGTATACAAGCTATTTTTGTGTAAGTACAGACTGAAGTGGAAAGCTATGAAATTTGTATTGAAGTGATAGCCTGGTATCCTTATGCTTCTATAGGGCCGTGTTGTTGAACCACTAAAGGATTTCCACAAAGATGAAGTACGGCAGCTTGGTGCTGAACTTGGACTCCCTACGGAGATTGTCCATAGGCATCCCTTTCCAGGTACTTGTCTTCTTTCAGCTGTAGACAACAACCATAAACATTTCAGGATGTAGTTTGATTAATGTATCTCGTCAGCAGAACATTATAACCGAAATGTATTAACATTGAGATAAAGTATAGTTGATATTAACTTTATCATCTTAAAATACAATTTGGTCATACTTCATACAAAAATTAAATCTAAAGAAGTTTTTGATGAAATGTGCTATCTCTAAGACTAAAATTAATATTATTTCGTGTTATATTTGGATATGAGACATAATAATTTTGCTTCACAGCAATATTCAATTGCTTATATTGGCTCTAGACTAGATAATTTTGTTACAATTTATGTACAAAACAAATTTGTCATTTAATTTGCTCACCATAATGTTCTGTTGTTTATTTAGTTCAAGGACTTCTTATTTCAGGACATGTTGTACTTGGAGAAGAGTTTTATCAAATTGCTTTATTGTAATATACCATTGTTCTGACTGCAGCATTTATTTTACTAGGTCCAGGACTGGCTATTCGTGTTTTATGTGGTGATGAAATATATCAGGGCAATGATGCTGGAGATACAAACATTATACTGGGACAGATTGTAGACTTCGCTGCAGCCGTTAGAAAGGTATGGTTTGAGTAGGATGAGAAGGATTCATGGGCTTGCTACATTTTACGAAAGTCAGAAAAAAAATCCCAGACCCTTGAAAGTTCATGCATTTGGTCATGGTCCAAGAATGGACAAAACGATTCTTTCTTAACTTACAAAATAATTGGAAAAGCTCTTTGTTAAAATATTTTTGATGTGACAACGTTGCAAAACAAGGACTGCAACTCTTTTCGAGTATGTTTTTGGTCTCGAAGCAACTCTTTCAGAGTGATCTGTCATTGGTTGTTTTTTGTTGTCAGGGTTCAAGCAATTTAGCAAAGCCAAATAAAAAAAGCTTAATACTATAGTACATGTTTTGTTGAACTGTTTGTTGAATGAAAACAAAATGTGTAAAGAACTTTGTTTGATAGGGAAAATCCTGGCATTTGATGGAAAAAGTCCTAGAATGTCTGAAGAAGTCTTTGAATTTCAAGGGCAACCCTCATTGGATGGAGCTGTTTCTGGACAACAGATATAATGCTAATATTACTCTCTAGTCATATTCAGAGCGTATCTTAATTTCCATTTAGATTTTAAAAAACGTCGTTCACTTTATTCGGTAGCTAAAGCATTTCTGGTCATTTTCAGTCTATATATTTGGTACAAATTTGTCTAATTGTTTTGTAATGGGAAGTTTAATGGTGCTTATCCCCCACAAATTTCTTTAGTTTATATTTAATTTCTTCTCATTCCTGGAAAGCCTTTGAAAGTCAAAAACAATTTAGGTCCTGAAAAGTACCTGGACGTTGATGTTGATGTTTTCTGTGATTCCAGCTGTTTTGGATCTGAGTTTATGAAATCATGGGTGAACTTTAGTTGAAAAATGTGATCGAGGTTTTTCTATTTTTTTTCTTTGGTTAGGTAATCTGTCTCCTACCTTTTAAGTTCGTGAGTGATGTGAGGATTAGTATGTTTAAACTCATCTCTAAATGGATTTTGAATTTTGCAGCCGCATTCATTGTTAAGCCGAGTAAAATCAAGCTCTACTGAAGAGGAACGAGAAATTCTGACACATATCACTTCCAAGAGTAAAATTGGAGCAACCCTTTTACCTATCAAATCGGTCGGAGTTCAGGTAAATTGACTGTTTCGTTTGTCAATTGATGTTGTGTCGGAAAATGTTTAGTAATATAAACTATATGCTTGCTTATATTATATACTACACAGTGTCTAAAATTGCTAACACAACTGTAGAAATCAGCTTGTAGAAAGCTTGATGGGAGCTCAATCTTTCACTAATTAGTAAATGGGGCAAAAACAGTGTGTGCTTATAAATCTGGTGAATTTATTAAGATGCTGGTGCGGATGATGATGATGGTGCTGCTGCTGCTGATAATGCTGCTGCGGATGATGATGCTGGGGATGATGATGATGCTGGGGATGATGATGATGCTGGGGATGATGATGATGATGCTGGGGATGATGATGATGCTGGGGATGATGATGATGCTGCGGATGATAATGAAGATGATGTTGATGATGGTGATGGTGGTGATGGTGATGGTGATGGTGGTGATGGTGATGATGATGGTGATGGTGGTGATGGTGATGATGATGATGGTGATGATGATGGTGATGATGGTGATGGTGATGATGGTGATGATGATGATGGTGATGATGGTGATGATGATGGTGATGGAGATGGTGATGATGATGGTGATGATGATGATGGTGATGATGATGATGATAATGACGACGGTGAACAACGTACAATAAACAAGTGCAAGTAAGGCAGTCTGAGAAATAAAGGGGGAGAGAGTTGTGATAGTATATAATTATGATTGTTAGCATTGTTAGGTACCATGTATAATTATTAATAAAATTGAATGGCAGTATCAGAGTACAAGCGTCAACTCATCCTCTCTGTCCAAATATTGTTTTTATATAAGCAACTCCTTAGTTAGCTACTGGGCACAGTTTGAAATGATTACTAAGCAACTCCAGAACTGGTGCATTTTGGCAACTCTGCATTTAAGCACCTGACAGATGACAAGTTTTCTTTTAAGTGATTGGTCTATGTTTTTTGGGTTTCTTTTTTTTTGTTTGATTACGTTAAATAAATATGATCGACAATTTAAACAAATTATTAATGTGTATATATCACCTTTCAAGAAATTTTGTCTTCTCGGAATTTGGGCCTTTCTAAACAATTTCCAAAAAAAATTTTGAAATTCGACCAAATACTCGTCCCGTTATTAAACTTCAAAGTTATTGAAAAAGCCACTCCCTTTCAAAATGACCGAGCGCCGGAAGAATGGTGACTGATGACGAAATAGGGGGAACCCAAGGAAACTACGGAACAAAAAAGGAACAATCAATTCACAGGTTTTGCGGATGAATTCAAACAACACAGGAGCTGCTGTCAATTTTCTATACAAACCTTTGGCTTTGCACGTTCGGTGAGCGTATTTCCACTGCCTTCTGTCGCCACTTCTTCCATCAATCGAGGGACAGGTAAAACACCAAATTTCATCTCTAATGAGACGGGACCTTTCCACTTGGCCGCCGAAGTCAAATCTTCGCGTGTAATCTTCTGGCGCGAAATGGCGTGAACAAATTACTGAATGTTCGGAAGGGCTCCACTTTTCTCCTCTCTTCTAACAAAATCGACCCACTGTTTCCTTCTTGACTTTGCAATAGCCCTATCATCTCCATAAAATGGAATTATATGAACTGCGATGTTTCTGTTCTTATCTGCAACATTGCTGCTGTTCCACACAACACATCTTTTTGGCATCTTGCTGTTCCAAATGTGTCTCAAAGAGCGTGCGCTGGTTCCCCCTAATACGTCATCAAATCAACTAGTACCATGCCTTTCACGCGGTCATTTTAAAAGGGCGTGGCTTTTTCAATAACTTTGAAGTTTAATAACGGGACGAATATTTGGTCAAATTTCAAATTTTTTTTTTTGAAATTGTTTAGAAAGGCCCAAATTCTGAGAAGACAAAATTTCTTGAAAGGTGATATATACACTTAAAGTATCTCCCGTACTAGTTTTGGCCTATAAATTATACAACCCGAGTTCTAGTCAAAATCCTAAGTTGCATGTAAAACAATCGCATGTAGTTATAAACGAGTAGTTTTCTTTTAATGCTCTTTTCGAAAGCAACCTGATAATGCCTCAGAAATCCACTAAATTTGCCTGTTCCCTGATATATAAAAGGTGAATGGCCCTCAGCTGGAGTAGAGACATCCTTCTGTGTTTGTTTTTGTTGCCAATTCCCTGTTTATCGTAGAACAAAGCAGTTAATGTTTTGATTATTCTTACTTCATAGTTGCTGTTCCAGTGTAATTAAACCAAAAGTTTGTTTCTATTCGTGTTTGAACTTGTTGCCCCTTCTTGTGCTGCCTACAGTTTAACTGTGCTTTGTTTCTTCCAAAGGGCGACTGTCGTTCTTACAGCTACGTAGTTGCTTTGTCAAGTAATGACGCACCCGACTGGGAAGCACTTATGTTTTTGGCAAAACTTATCCCTCGCGTCTGTCATAACATTAACAGGTAATAGGGGCTTGTTCAGCGAAGAACGTGAATTTCCCTTGATCGTTTCATGTTTTAAATTCTTCAGAATTTTTTGTTTAATGGAACTAAAAGATGTCATTGTAGATGCGGTTAGGACTTTGGCCTTCCATCAAGTGAAAATGCATTGTAATGGCCAACATAATCAGCTTTTGGATTTTGTAGTTTTGACTGGAAGAACTTTAAAATGTTTAAAAAACCATTTGAACATTTCTAAGATTTTTAGGCATAAAATAATGGAGCAGTACATGATTTAGCTGATTTTGTTTTGTGAACCGATTATGCCTAAGAATTTCATGGAAACCTGTATTTGTATGCCAGTTTTATATTTACTTAACTGAATTTTATACAAAGTTTTCGTTGTCTGTTTCCCATTTTATTAAAACAAAATTAGAAGGTCGTTGTAATCTGTTAATTATATCTTGAGGACATTGGCTGTTAATCAGTTCAAATTGTTATTATTGCTTTTGATAACTTTTTTATATATTTTTGAAAAATGCGTCTTATGTACTTAAAAAGTGGTCTTTTTAAGGCTTTTATCTTTACTTTTTCTAAATTTAAATTAGCCAATCATGAATTCTTTTGGGTAATAAACTTAGTAAGTCACTTCTTGGATATTTATCAACATCTAAATTGCCATATACATCAACAATCAACTTCGCCTGCCGTTCCATCCTTTGTAGATGTTATTCTGACAGTGGTTTCCAGGTTACATGCTGATCCATTTGATCGTTGGTGTTCAACTGGCAGTGGTTTCCTTTGGTTATCAGATGGATCCTGATTGGGAGTATTCCCAAAGTGCTCCTTCTATCATCTTTACAATCTTTTGTGTTCTTGGTTAGAATGTTTTTCTTCTTTGACTGCCGTGTAGCTGTTTTGTTTATCAGTGCTGATGTTCGTAGTGATCTCGTATTGGGACTTCATATTACCAAAGTTGCATTCTCTTTTTGCCATGCCATGGTTTTCATCCAAGGTCATCCGTCTGCTTCAGTACTTATTATGCTTGTGCTACTCGACAACCTAACCATTTACTCTGCATTTCTCCACTGGTTGCTGCTGAAATATGCAGACCACACTCCTATTATTTGTCATTCCTTTGGCGACTTGCTCTGACTTAATAATTACATATACTTTAGTTACATTTCGTTGTCTGAAGTTTATTATTTCTGGGTTTCAAGAATGGACGTATCTATCGAAATTATTGCTTTTCATCTATTGATCCCATATTGCACTGGTAGAAAAAATATCCATGTCTGAAAGTCATTGGCTAGCCTCGGCCCGTAACTCAATTGTATAGTGTGTCTGGTTTCAATGATGGGTCATTAGCCTATCGCTCAACACCCAACCTGAAGGATCAGCTGTTGCAATTTGAGTTGCATTTCACCTGGAACTTCCTTAGTAAGATTCGACCTATCAGGGACCACTGTATCAGTTGCTTTAGATTATCAGGTGATAATCTAATAACACAAACCTCCCTGCTACTTTAAGCCACCATACTATTGCTCTTCCTTAGTAATATTATACCTATCAGGGACCACTGTACCAGTTGATTTAGATCCCAGATCACCTAATAACACAAACCTCCCTTCCACTTCAGGGCGCAATATTTGGAGAAAATACTTCTTAACTAAAGAAGGTTCCTTTTCATGTGTATTTTTTTTCGTTTATGTCAGAGTGTGCTGGGCGTTTGGTAACAGAATACGTTATCAGATACAGGATGTAACGCCGACGTTCCTGTCAAGGGGAGTGTTGAGCACACTAAGAGAGGCTGATCACGTGGCGTTTTCTGTGTTACAGTCCCACGGTAAGTATAAAGTCAAACCGACTTATTGATGTACTTCCGCCTATCCTTTTGATGCTTGCATTCACCAAGTTGAAAAACCATTGGTTTTAAACAGATCATATATTTAGTTAGATACCACACCGTGTTTGTGTTGTTTTGCGTATTTATTTCTTACACAAAAGCACTAGTTTTTTTATATCATTGCTTATTGGGGGAGTCAGGTTGGCATAGTAGTCATCAGTCTTGCCTTCCACCTCTACGACCCGGGATCGATTCCTGGGCTGAGATTTGTCGATCTCAATCTGATTGTGAGAGTTTTGCTCCGGGTATTCAGGTTTTCCTAGGAAAAAAGGCTATGAATAATGGGCAACCTATTCCTTTGTAATTGACGTTAAATAAAGTATTTAGTATTATTTTGTTATCTAAAACAAATCTATTTTTGTTTGAATCTACTAGTATATTAGATTAACTTTGTGAAATTTGTTTTTTAATTTATATCAAATTAAAATGAGAAATGAAATGTAAAAACGAAGAAAAGTCTTTAGAACTAGGTTTGGTACTGTTGTCGCTACTGAGATGGTCAGCGGAATGTTATGACGTAGGTTATATTCAGAGTATAAATATGGCAGTGTGCTTTGAAATGTTGCGAAGTTGTTTATCGTTTATCGCAGTCAAAAGCCGCACAGTGACCATGTTTTCCTCTTTAATCATTCTACGTCATAAACAATCGCTGACTGCACATATTGAGCCACCGATCAAATCTTGTCAATTTGTTACAAAAGCTCAGTTTTTTCTAAATTGCTCGGCTAACGGCTTTAAAATATTTCATATAATTGTTCTCCTATGCCTAAATGTTCATATAATAAAAATTCATTTTTATGATTCAGTTCTCCTAGCTTTAAAAAGGTTTAAGTTGTAAACAGTTACTGCCAAATTTTTCAGCAACGACAAAACACTCGGAATGTTTTTTTTTTTTGGTCAGGAAACGTTACACTGAAAGACTCTGGATTGGCAGTTGTCACCGACGTCATGTCGGCCATGTTGCTGTACTCTTAGCAAAATAATTTTGATTATTTTTTTTATTTGGGATACCAACATGGCCGCTAGCCGCTATGTCTATTGTCTCTTGTGTCTCTTTGGATTGTGTGAAAACCAAGAGTAGAATCGGAAAGCTTTGTTGTTCAATTTTCAGAAAACTGGGTCGATGTAGGAAATATATCAGGTTTTGCGGAGTATGATTTCTTTCTTTTGTATGATACTCAGTTAAGTTTGAACCAATTGAAAGAGCAAAGATAAATCTGACCGTAATTTTGTCACCCAGTCACGGGGCTAATTTAAGTACGGTTTTGGTTATACAGGTCCTGCTATCATCCATAGTTGGATTGTTTTGTTCCAAGTCGGTTTCTAATACTTGTTTTAACGCTCTGTATTTCAAACTATGTAGAGTGAAGTCCTAATTTTTTTCCCCCAGGTTGTGTCAAGAAGTTAAGTCAAATGCCCATTGTTTTAATTCCAATTCACTTCGATCGTGATCCAATTGATCACATTCCTTCATGCCAGCGGTCTTTGGTGATCAGAACCTTCATCACAAATGATTTTATGACAGGAATTCCAGCCACTCCTGGCAAACAGCTACCAGTAGAGGTAACTATACCTGTTTAACCTTCTGTCTCAAGAGACAATTGAAATAACTTACGACAGTAACATTACAGTGTGATAATGAGATGAGTAATAGCGGTTGTGCCAATCTTAAGGAGCCGCTAGTAGTTGTAAAGGTTTTTCCCGTGGTCACCGGGAATGATTTGCAGTAAGTCAGGCTAGACGAGGCAGATCAGATATCATGATGAAGAAATTTAAGTACAGTTTAATTAAGGTGACCCATATTTTCAACTTCTTTTGGTTTTTTCTTCCGATTATCTGATTATTTGTAATATGAATTTGAATACTTAAATTGTTGGCAAACTCAATAAACTTGAACTTGAAGTGTTGGTAAGGTGCCTTGGTGAGGTTCAAATTCGATTCCTAGCCAGACCAACACTCAGGGTCTTGAAATAATGGAGGAGAAAGTGCTACCTTTGCTCTAACGTCTGCAAATAGTTAGACTTTCACCCCTTCTCGGATAAGGACGTTAAACTGTATAACCTCGGAGACTTATCTGTGCTTATGTCTGTGTGTCTGTCATGTGAAAGGGCTTCTCCTACTATTATTATTATTATTATTATTATTATCATTAATATTGTTATTGTTATTATTATTATTGTGAATACAAAAGCTAAATACAAGTACCTAGTCATAAAATAAATTAACTACCAATATATATAACACTAACAATCAGAGGCGTAATCCGAACCACAACGAACTGGGAGAAGAGTAGGGGGACGCCAAACACTTAAAACTCAGGTCTTTTAGGTCCCTCTACCTCTTCTCTCTCTTCTTCTTCTTCTTCTTATTATTATTATTATTATACACCCTTAGCTATCGCCATAACGCTAAAACTAGTTTTTTATATGGTTAGTTCTCGAGCTCAGTGCATTCAATAAGCGCCGACGTCCGACGAGAGCGTCGGCTACTTCAATCAGAGACGGCGGCTACTTTTTCCCTAAATTGAAGTAATTAAAGAAAGATACTTTCAAAAAAATTAAAATTGATTTTGATGGGCTTAGATGTACTTTTTACCTACCCAGAACGCGGGAAATAGCGTTTCAGAGATTCCAAATTTCAAATTTTTTCCTGAGGAAGTGGACCCTTACGGCCCCTTGTTCACACCGTCGCCTACTCTACTCAAACTGGCAGCCTACTTGAAACTTTATTGAAGGTCGTGCGAGTTTGAGTTTTTGATATGAAAATATTTAGTTAAGGCAGGTTGCGTTGTATTGTAGGAGTGGATGTTAGAAACGCCGCTGAATAGGATCTTTTAAGGGAGTAACTACAGGTTACCCCGCAACTATTGCTTTTTATTTAACAGCGTATTTACTTTTAAAGAATGAGGAATGCGCAGGAGCAAATTACCGACAATTCTGTTGTCAGTTCAGCCTTGTTTCACACGTCATGCATACATAAGATTACTAACACAATAAATAAATGAATCCCAAACAACTGCAGATTCTGTTGTGATATCGCCATACACGGCGCTGCAGGCATTTCCTATTGGAATTAATTGCGTTCGGTCTCTTAGCCGATGGCATTAAGGCGTTTGGGTCACATTTTCATCAAGTTTGGAAAATACGTATTCGAAAACAGTTTTCTGCATAATCTTTTTATACCTTTCAGTTATTATAAAGCACTTTTTTTAGAATGAAGTTTTCCTTTAACAGTTAATCAAAGTGAATTCAAAATCGAAGGAAACCATCAAGGGTTGCAAAAGTCTCACATTATTTTTTTACAATAGGTTGTGCATGATATGGTAGAAAATATCAAGAAAATCCCAGGAATATCGCGAGTGCTGTACGACCTTACATCAAAACCTCCAGGAACCACTGAGTGGGAATGATGAGAAATATCTTCATGCTGGCTCTGTTTGTCATCTGCCTCAGTTACGCTACGTGTCAGACTTTCCTTTCGGTCGAGTATCGGCGCTATAATTGCTTTTCGTTTTCCGTTGATTGAAACTTTGTTTGTTTCAGAACCATAAGCAATACTTATGGACCCGGGTCAGGATGTATTCATTTGACCAGTTTCCGAAATAACAAACATAATTTTAAAAGTTTTTTAAATTTTTCTGTAGAAAATGTAGGAACTAAAACAATTTTGCTCACCAAATACCTGAGAATGAGCAGAAAATTGATATCATAAATTTATTATCATTCTCATTAGTTTAACATTATTAAGGTTATTTGAATTCGGTAATATCCAGAATATGGCCAAGTGAATGCATCCTTTTCGAGCGTTTTTTTTTTCCTACAACAACAAGGAATTTAGGCCACCGACCTTGGATTTCAGGAGAGGATAAATGGCTGAAACATTGATTTAAAGAAAAAAAATAAAATATTCCCTGAGTGGAAAGGGATTTTACGTATATTCCGTCTATTGTGACTGTCTGATGAATACTTCTGTTTATAAGAGAACAGGTAAAAACGTATCTTAAACTGTCGTCATGTTATTGAGTTTACAACGGAGCCCCATAATTAGTATTGTCTTCTTTCGTTCTGTACAAAGTGTATTTTGGTTTCTGTGGCAGTCTTGCAAATTTAACCAGATTGTGCAAATAAAAAAGGAAAAACGATTGATTTTCAGGGATTAGAGAGAAAAAATGAAATGAAAAACTAAGTCAATTTGCTCTTGACACTAGTCAAATGAAACCACGGCCGTATGACCGTGGAACGTATGACCGTGGAACGTATGACCGTGGAACGTATGAACGTGGAACGTATGACCGTGGAACGTATGACCGTGGAACGTATGACCGTGGAACGTATGACCGTGGAACGTATGAACGTATGACCGTGGAACGTTATTGTTATAAGCATTTCCCGAGGCGACGGGGACAGTAACGCTTTGCTGTGAATTTGGAGCGGGGCTTGTAATGTCCTGCTGACACAGAGGGAATGGGGCCGAGTAACAAAACACCCTTCCATGCACGCTACTCTTTAAAAACGTTTTAGTTTAATTCAATTTGCAGTTTCCCTTGCGATGCTATATTCCATAAATTGTGTGGTCACAGGGACCGCTAAAGTATGAAATCAGTGATGCTTGAGCAAACATAAACCGTAGTTTTGTTGGAAGTCAAGACAAGAACGTGCCGCACTTGATTTATTTTTCTTGCTAATAAAACATTCAGATTTATTGAGCTTTGTGTTGTCCATTGATCAAAATCGATTAGCGTGCCTGAACCATTCATCAATCTAGCAATTTAGCAGCACTAAATATAGAAACCTGGAGTGAACTGAAATGCGACGTGTTGATTGTGCCAGACATAAGAAATCAAAACACTTGTATTCATGTTGCTTACTGCACCTTTGTGTAACAGCAATACTCGCTTGTCACTGTGGGCATGCGCAGTTTAAATTGCGCAATGGCAGAAAACAAATTACCCATGACAACTTCACCATAGATAAAACTGGTCTTTATAAAATGGTTGTAGCCGCAAAGCATCGAATCGCAGGCACGTCATGCTATTGTTTTGTTTACGCTTCTGATTGGCTCTTAGTGTAGTGAGGAACGCATTTTTTTATCCAGTGCGTCACTTTGGTATCTTTCGAGTGAGTTTCAGATGATTAGAATTTGAAACTGAAATTTGTGAAAATGTTTACGAACTACTGCATTGGAGATCATTTAGAAGCCGTGAATGATGAAGGTGTATGGGCCGTGTGTGTGGTCACTGATAAAGTCGACAAGAATATTACAGTAACGTTTCCACCATGGCCGCACATTCACGACGGAACGATCGACTTCAACTTTGATAAATTATCTCACCCCCACCAGCGGAGGTACCGAAGTTATATTGCGAGTTTAATGTATTGCTGACATTCTTCTTCCGCACTAGTGCGCGTTTTATCTGAAAGCCATATACAGGTCTATTACCTTTGAAGCTCTTCAATACCAAAGTCTAAGAATTTTCGTAAGAATATTTTCAGCCTAAAATCGGCCCAAAAATAATATTCAGCTTCGGTTCGAAGAACAATATTCTCAGAATAACAAAAAAGAGTGTATACGTTTTGCAATTCCCTCATTATTTCAAATCTTAAAAGTAAAATAAAGAAATTAATACATTTTGAATAACTAATAGTCTTTTACCATCTTTTATGAATTAATATTATTTGCTTATTTTAACTTTACTTACTTGTATTTGCATGAGTTTTACTTATAGTTTTGTGAATCTGTTAGCCCTGTCTTCACTTTCATCAATCCTCTATCTATTACTGCATTAATCCTCAGGCTTTGTATTTTCTTGTAAAATTCATTCGTTAGAGAGGAACTATGATATGTAAATGAAAAATATACTGCTGTGCATTTTAGCGTATAGAGAGGATATTACACGGTGGCTTGAACATATGAAGTTTATCTTCGAGTGGAAAAAATATTTCACGAGTAAGCGCAGCGAAAAAAAATGACAGGAAAAACAAAGGAATGACGTCAGCGATATCTTCATTAGTGAAGATACGGAAAATATGTCACTCGTATCTCGGATGTAGTTTCCTATGAAATCTACGAGTGGCGTAATTTACAGTAAAACACTCATATCTATGTAACAATTTACAGTAAAACACTCATATCTATGTAATCATTTACAGTAAAACACTCATATCTATGTAATCATTTACAGTAAAGCACTCATATCTATGTAATCATTTACAGTAAAACACTCATATCTATGTAATAATTTACAGTAAAACACTCATGTCTATGTAATAATTTACAGTAAAGCACTCATATCTATGTAATAATTTACAGTAAGACACTCATATCTATGTAATAATTTACAGTAATACACTCATATCTATGTA
Source organism: Zoanthus sociatus (assembly GCA_025331085.2). NCBI lineage: Eukaryota > Metazoa > Cnidaria > Anthozoa > Zoantharia > Zoanthidae > Zoanthus > Zoanthus sociatus. The sequence continues at coordinate 4,303 of JAOBAY020093398.1, read as the reverse complement.
ATAATTTACAGTAAAACACTCATATCTATGTAATAAATTTTACTACGGTTCGATAAAGGAGAACGCACACTAATCATGTTGTTACTCGCGGGCTCAGTCCGATTCTAACCCAGTTTAACTCCTGGGGGGTCTGGAACAACTGCATGCCCTCTCGTTTTTTTTTCAAATAACGAATGTGAATCTTAACTTGAAACTACATCCGGTTTCTGTAGTGATAGCGGAGAAGGGTTTTGACTCCCCCTGGAAGGGACACCGAATAATCCATCGCAGGTTAGCTCCCAGCAGATGCTGGTACTTATTTATACCTACCCCGGAAGAATGGAAAGTTGCGTTAGCTTAGGTGAGGGACTCGAGATTTTTTGGAACAATGGAACCCATTAAATTAAGGAATCGATCTGGACATAGCTCAGGGCTATTTCAAACCCTATAAGGCTAAGGAGGTACCAATAAAGAAGCAAAAGAAAGCAATATGAAACACTTTTGTATGATACCTGACAAAGCTCTAAAAGGTACCACACTGTATGCAAATGTCAAAATTTCCTCTCTAGCACCCTAAGAGGTAACAAGTCCTTAAATTTTCACCCAGCCTGAGAGGTACGACAAGAATCTTCGAGCCAAGAAGTTGTGAATTTCCTTGGACCCCTAAAGATAAGCTCTATCGTGCCTTCGACGCTCCTTGGGCGAGTTCGCGTGAGGTGGCCTTCCCAATACAAAATATTCTACCCGGTCTCTTGAACTAAAACGATTTTTTTTGTCATTAACCAAGAAAATGGCTCCCATGAGTTATTCATTAGATCACTTTCCTTTTGGTACAATAACACTTACCGGCCGAGCTATCACTGGCGGGTGCAATATCAATCAAGATCGGTTTACCTCCTCCTAGTGGCGCCATTAAGTAGGGTTTTTCACCCCGTAAAATCCCATCTGGTTGGTTTTTGCCTTGGGAGTTTCCTGTCCAAATTTGGAAAGGTTTGTATGATTTTTTTATGGTGTAAAAAAACAAATAAGTAGATATATTTAACATTTATTCCATAAGCGCGCGTTGTATCAGATAGGAGATATAACCATTCTCTTATTTAACAAGCGCGCCCGAATGCAATAATTGTTTTATTGAATTTAATAAACTTTCTAAAATCTTCGAAACTTGAAAATTACACCCAGATTTTCATTTAGTTCCATTTCAGTTTTATAATTACAAAATGACCAGAAGTCGACACGGTTAACAACAACAAAAAAATCAAATGAGATGCGCGCCTTTTGCAACCGCAATTGAATGGCAATTTGAACGTCAAGCCAGAAATACAACCGCAGTTGAATGAAAATTTGAATATGCAAGCGGCTTTGCAGAACAAAGTTTACAGCCATCTCAATCTCAAAGAAAATCTGGTAAATGAGTAAATACAACATCTGTTAGAAACGAGAAGTGTAAAAATAGTCTACTTGAGGCCAATAAAAAGTCTTGAATTGCACTATCCAATAATCCATTTTTAATAGATAATAATTATGACACTAAATATCAAATATACCTGTGCGATAATTATACGAAATCGCATGATCGGAAATGTAGTATGAAGTTCTCAAAATTGCTCGAGCAGAAGGCGAGTGCGCTTTAAAAACTTCAAAACATCTCCAGCGACCATATAAATCAAAAAATGCACGAGCAAGTTCATGCAACGTTTTATTTATTGTATTCTCAACAACTGTATTTCGGCATAAAATACTTGCAACATTTTATTGGGCTCTTCGTGCTTGTACTCTTCAATTTGCTGACTTTCCGTTCTGTCGCCCGATTCTGCAAAAACTTCCAACCAGGTCTTTGTTGTTTTCAAAGTATTTTGGTTGTTAGAATTTTCTTTTAGTTGCTAAACATCGATTTGTTTTAAAATAGGAAAATGACTGTCAGAAATTTCGTTTTTGTTTTCAAATTTGGTGTTTGAGGGTGTTTTCAGAGCAATCTCTACATTGCACCCAATAACCTAAAAGGCGCTCTATAACCTGTTTATATAATGCATATGTATTGGCAATTATCCAATCAGAAACGAGATATTTTGATGAACATATAACAATATTTAACAATATTTTTTTTTCCTCTTTAAAAACTATACATAGACTCTAACCCTTCTTGATTTAAATTCACGACCTGCTCAATTACCGCCTCAATATTCTTATATGAAGTTGGTTCTTAATGTAAAAAACGTTCGCTTTTAAAGGTAAGGTGGTCACTGATATTTAAAACCATTTCTGATTTCTAGAACACAATTTTTGTCTAATTCAGTAAAAACTCTGTAATCAACACAAGACAGATGGAAAACACGAATCATGATGATTTAGCCCTGGACGCTTAAATTTTTGTGTAAATTACTTCCTATTCCCATCTAAAACTCACGAGATTTCGTTAATGAAAAAAGGAATATCTGTTTTCTCACCTCGTATGAACCAATCAGGAGGCGGATCTTTGAAGCCATGGCAGAGAGTATAATCCAGAATTATCTCAGCCCTGTAGAGCCCAGGCTCAAGAACTAAAAACAAGACCTCGTATGTTCCATTACGAAGATCAAACACGGTTGGCGCAAGGGATGACGGACCTTCTCTCAAGTGTATTCTCCAGGAGTCCCCACCAAATGATTTCAACTTTCCATCCCTGGTGACTGATTGGATAAAAAAGCGACTGAAAACTCCGGCAGGCTGCAGTTCAAAGTGGTTTATATAGCTTTTTATTGCATCTGTGTCCTGACCAACGCCTAATATATTCATATCGACCCCCCATGCTGTGAAATTTCTGCATGGTGCCAAATATTGTTCCCAGTCGAGCCTTGCATCCTGTACTCGACACCAATTCCGTTGAAATTGCGTAAACCGATCAAAACTTCTGGTCGACACACGAAATTCGGAACTTGGAGTTTGTTGCTTGGATATCCTACTTTGGTTAAATGTATATTTCTCATTATGGAGAATTAATTGGCTGTTTAGATTTGGTTTCGTAGACAAATTATGTTTCAGATTTAATTCCAACAATGTTTTGTTTTGAGTTTCCGTACCGCCGCGTTGGTGCAAAGTCGCAATATCAAAACTGGCTTCGCTAAGGAATAGATTTATGTATCGTATCCAAAGAAAGTGTTTTCTAACTAGTGTAAAACTGACAATTCCCAAAACTGTAGCTGTTGTTATAAAATACTTTCTAAAACGTTTTGGGAACATTGTTCAAAACGATTCCAAAGTCTATGAGTACGTAGGAAGGTCGGAAAACTCGACTGATTATTAAGTTTAGTCGCGGGAATTACACTTTTTCGTTACAAATAGAAAAGCAATATTTACATTCACCTGATCAAAATATTATTGTCATTTACTGAACACCGATGTTTCCGGTAAACTCAATCTAAAGCTGGTTGTACTACATTTGTTTTCTCCACATCAGCATTTTTGTCAATCAAAATTCGCAAGCAAAGACAAATTCGAACCATCCTTTAAAATAACCATTTCTTGTCGCCACTTTATACAATGTAAGTCTTTTCAGTTGTTCGTGAAAGGAAATCGAACGAAGCGGGTATAACTGGTGGTGCATTAACGGTCAGACAACCTTCCCGTTGAAACCAGTTACAAAATCCAGGTTCACTCTTTTTTTAATAAGAACATTGTTTTTCGGACCGAGGCTGGATATTCCTATTTTTTGGCCGATTTTATGCTGAAAATATTGTTACGAATATTCTTAGCTACGGGAATATCGGTAACACGGAATTTCCGTTTTTAAAATGACTGTGGTATCGAAGAGCTTCAAAGGTAATAGATCTGTATATGGTTTTGCCATTTGGGATTAGAGTGCAATTGTAATATATGTAATCAGTAATGTTTTTTTTCCAAACATGCAAAATTTTATTCTTAACAAAATCTAGGCCTCGGCAATATTCTTCAAATATTCTTAAAGTCTGGCCAATTTTAGCCTCAATATTCTTATTAAGTGTGTATTCTCATAAAAAAAAGAGTGTACCATCTGTTGTTCGGTTGTAGGATTAAGTATGTCTCGGACCAAGAGAACTTTTACGTAACCGGTACTTGAATGGAAAACTTCATTCTACAAACTATAAAAAATAGCAAAAATTTTGGTTTGGATTCAAATCCCAAAGTTATTTACACGTCACTTAAATATGCAATCCAGTTTCTTAGCATTGAGAGGTCAAAGTGGAATGAATATTATGCAGCAAATTAATAAACAACAATTAGAGCTGAAGCGATACACTAGACCCACGATTCGATTCGATTTTCGATATCCACTGTACGATTCGATACATTTTCGATACTGAATTTT
>JAOBAY020093295.1:0-17929 GCA_025331085.2 Zoanthus sociatus | reverse complement strand
TACTGTAAAAAATCAAACATTTTTGTTACAAATTGACTGAGAGATCCTTGTTTATCATTTTTGATCAAAATTCGGTTGAGTATATGACGTCATACTTTGGCTAATTTGCATATTTTAAAAACATAAATATCTCTGGAACTAAAAGAGATATTTGAAAACAGTAAACAGCATTTTTACTCTTCTGCAATCTTCTTGTCTATGTTTCAAAATGGCATAGATTTGAATGATGCGATTTTCGTCATAGTAGCACTTTAAGATTCAAGCTTAAAATACTATAATATATTTAATAATATATAATATAAAAAGTAACAGTTACCAGAAAACTGCTAAATCACTGGGCACAGACAGTATCAGATTTTGTTTCATCTCCGTCAGAATTATTATTTAGGGGTTTGGTAACAAAACTGCAGCTAGCTCTTTTTTAATAATTTGTTGTTTTCATTTTATATTTCAGTGTGGTTCATTCAACAAATAAAGATTCCTATGTCATTTCCAGATACATCGATAATCCCCTTCTTATTGGGGGCAAAAAGTTCGACTTGAGACTATATGTGTTGGTGACTTCTTTTAGACCTTTAAAATGCTATTTGTGAGTAAAATTAGCTTGAGTATATTTAACATTAGATCATTTTTAAATCATAAATATGGGTTTAATTATGTGTCAATACTGAAGTCCTTCTGGCTGAAAAAACTTACTATGTCTATAATTATATTTATTTATCACAAAACACCACTGACTCAACTATTCAGACTGTGTATTTAACAAAGTTAAAGAAAAGAAAGGAGTCTACACTTTTTATTAATTTCTTGGGGGCTAATGAAATTAGACGTTAATTAAAGTACGATTAAGAATGCAGCCTTTTCACTAATAGCGATTGTAGTATCACTCTGATTCACTGGTAACCAGTGTGACGTAGCCAGGATTTGAAAGTATTGCAGGCTCACATATGCACTGATCCGGATATTGCATCAGGGGAATTTTCCCGCGCGTGCTAAACGTACTGACTTTAGGGACATTACGCAACGAGGACTGCGACGCCGACGACAACTTCAAAGAACAATAGTAAATACAATAACTGCACGTTGGAGTGCATCGTGCTTAGCACCTGCACGGAGTTTTCGCTAAAATTACAACGTGAAATGACCTTTTTTAGAGTTATCGAGACTACGGGGACGAAACAGCAAAAATTTTTTCAATGTTTGCTTAGCTTTCTGGAGAAACATTTAATCATGTTTCTATTCACAAAGTCCACAGCAAAGAAAGAAATTTCTAATTACTTGCTCAAGAAAGTAAAGAGCGAGCCAGAAAGGTGATTTTGCTGAGACGTCGTCGTCGGCGTCGCCGTCCTCGTTGCGTAAAGTCCCTAATACCATCACGGCAACGGCGGCTTACGAAAAGCAAAATTGCCTATCGCGGTCTGCTACAGCGGCTCATACTACCTTTAAAAACTAAGAATGTTGTCGTTACGCTGCGACTGACAACATCAATTGCTATCCAACCAGTTACTGACTCAAAATCTTTTTACAAAAATTGATTAAAAATCAGTTGCTATTGTAGCTTTGAATTTGTTATGGTTTTCCGGCTTGTTAATTGATCCAATGAATCTCTGCAGAAGCATGTCTTTTCAACGCTTTTTTCATCAATGCAAAGGGTTTTATTTAACAACATTAGAAACCAAATTTATCTAGAGACAAATGTTTCTTAATTTTTTTATTTATTTTATTTAATTTATCGGAAAGAAAAGAGCTGTAAACTTGTGCATTTTCTTGTTTAATTGTTTAAACTGACTTAATCTGCGTGGCAAGTTAAAGGATCTAAACTGCAAGACAGATAAATTGTGTTTCAATTCACTTCCAATTAGCAAGGCGATTTGATTTTTAAACCGAATGAATAATTCTTTCAAGCGTGGATGACTCTTTCCAACCAGCTCAACTTTTGTAAAACCTTGCTTTTAATCCAACCGACTTTGATTGAAAAATGTGTTAACACCGACAAAAAAAGACATCGACCTTGAGAAAAATTTCAGTCGACCTTGAAGATGAATGCCGGTCATGCGTACAATGCACACATACATACAATGTCAAAATTTTAGATTTCGTGCTTTTATAACGGAACACACAAGTACACGTCATCTGGTTTGCAATCTCTCACAGGAGTTCCCGCTTTTGATTAAAATACAGATATTTTCTGCTCATGTGTACACTTTGACCTGACAAGTTATGGAATTCACTTGATTTAAGAAATACAACATACTTTTCTTTGGACTTGCGGGCATAATAAACCGCACGGAATGTTGGGAAAAAACGAGGAAAGCTAGCTGTAAATCTCACCAGCCGAAGACGACGTGCATACGAACATTTAATGTGTTTTTCCAATATCCCCAGTGGTTTATTTTGCTATAAACCCATAGTAAAGTTTATTTTATTGCTTTTATGAAATAAAATTACAATAAACACCGAACTAATTTTTTTTTAGCTCTGTGGTTTACCTGTACGGTAAGCCACAGTTATTTGACCAATCACAGCGCGAGTGCTATTTTGGCTATTAAGATAATGTTTGTTTTTGGCCAATGGAAAGGAAAACTTGTGTTTTTAGTGCGTCCGGAGTTTTGAAAAAGGAAGAGTAAACATTTTTTTGCAAATTACTCCAAAGGTTTTTTTCTTTATGAATAAGTTAGAAAGCAGAGCCTCTGTTCGAAAGTCGGTCACAATCTTTTATTATTCTTATATTACGTTTACAATTACGATTACGATTTACTAGAGGAGTTGCAAATATTTTCTTGTTGAACAAATGTAATACAAAGTCAAAGATCAAACACACAGAGGGTTAAGATTTGGCTATAATTTCATTCATGTTGTGGAGCAAAAGTTCTGGTTTTCTGTTTCTTGTCAAGTTCGCCGGTCTCCATGCAGCCTTCACACAGAGAATAATGTCTTCTTTGGTAGTGAGGCTGTGTTCGGCTCCACAGTAGAAGCAGAATTGATCCGTGAAGGTTAAAAATTTTACGGTACTTTGGTGGGGCTGTCGCAAGTAGTTTGTTATTGACAAAAACCTGTGTGAGAACTGATTTCTCGTAGATGTCCAGTTTTAGTTTACAATTTGAGATTTTAAAAAAGGAGGCGGCCTTGGAAAAGAAGCAGGCGGGGACCCTAAACATAAGTTGTTTTTTTGTTCTTGGCTGATAGATAGGCAATTTGATTCTAAGTCGCTCCAAGAGTATAAAATCTCCAGTTGTACTTAATACAAAATTCCATACTTTATGTGAGCCATGAGGCCAATTTTCAATGAAACGCCGAATTCAAATATTACGTGGAATACCGCATGATCGATATATGCTACGTCTGATTAGACCAGCATTCAACAGAGTCTCACAGAAATAAGAACAACGTAAATCTAGTGTTTTGGAAAATCTTTGAACCAAACATAAATTAGTTAACTTGTTTATCCAGAGAAAACAAACAAATATCTTTTTCTATATTTTTCCCTACAAACTAAAATGTTTTTGAATTTTTGTTTGCAGTGTTTTTAATTTGTAAATCTAAACGGAAATGTGGTTTCGGATTCACTTCATAATGTTCTAATCGCTTTAGAAAGTGCGTATATAATGCATTATTTTTCGGTTTTGAATGATGAGAATTTTGAGTTCCTTGCCCAGCTTGCCTTCTCAGGTACAAGATGCAAGTTTTTAAATCTGTTTCTGACATACCCTCTTTTTTAAAAAAATTTTGTTTTTTTTGGACCAAGGCTCCATATTCCTTTTTTTGGCCAATTTTAGGCTGAAAATATTCTTACGAATAAATTCTTAGTTTCGGAATATCGGTGACACGGAATTTCCGTTTGTAAAATTACTATGGTATCGAAGAGCTTCAAAGGTAATAGATCTGTGTATGGCTTGGCCCTGATTTGGGATTAGAGTGCAAGAATTGTAATACATGTAATCAGTAATGTTTTTATTTCAAACATGCAAAATTATATCCTTAACAAAATCTGAGTCTCGGCATTATTCTCAAATTATTCGTAAAATTTGGCCAATTTCAGCCTTGACATTCTTATAAACTAATAAAGTATGTTCTTATAAAAAAAGTGTATTTATTTTCAGAAACCGATATATAAAACACCATTGACATTACATAACAAGGGACACTAAAATCTAAATTATAGTAAATACCTACAGACACCGCATTGGACACCAAAGTCATATTTATAAAGCTTTTCACATGCATTTCGTATTTTTTCTACCTCGCAATTGTTTATTCCGTTGATTATGTAATATATTTTTCGATTCGTCATTCCAGGCGGCACTCGAAATCCTAAATTGACATTGAACGATTGAATTTTTATTGTGTTTCGTTACAAGCTTACATCAGTTATTTTTAAAATAAACGGGAATCTGCACTTGTTAATTTTTCTGTTGGTTACACGCTTTTTTTTATAAGACCAGTAAATTTTGCCGAGTCTCATTGTTCTTAATTTTTGCCGCGCTGCTTCAGCCTCAATTTGTTGTTAATTTGATCTTATTTCTGTAAGCGGTTTGAAATTTGTTTGTTCATTCTTGTATACAGTATTGTCGCCAACACTAAAGCCAACAGTTGAAACTTGTCGTTCGAGGGAGTTCTTATAAAAAAGAAAATAGCGTGTATCTTATTTTCTTCGTAATTCCAAGCAGCACTCGAATTCATAAATTAACAGAAGTTAACGACTGAATTTTTAAAGCTCAAATTTTGTTTTTACAAATTAACTTACATCAGTTCAAGAAGAAACGAGAATCTGTACTTGTCGCAGACATTGCTACTATGTAGACACTTGGTAAACTAGCCAACACCAATAAGTTTAACTCCAGTTACTGGGATAAATATGGCAGTTAGTTTTCATGTTTGAAATACCAAAAGGCACTCGTCGGAAACCCCGCGGTTGGTCAAGCTGTGGTATTGCAACCATCTGTTTTCCGTCGTACGTGCGGTTTGGCTGAAACCATGGTGATTGACCATGATTAATCGCTTTTTAATGATTATCGTCGTGCGTTCTCAAATGGGACTAGAAAGCTCAAGTCTCGAAGCGGGAGGTTTTTGCAAACTTTAGGATAACAGATTTTCACTTTAAGTGTTTTGTTTTCGTATTTTGTCAGAAATACGTCATTTTCATTACCTTAATACTTATTTTGTTTTTCTTTAAACTTTCAACGCAATTTGCATTTTTTAAAAAACACAAAAAATGTACGCGACAATCCGATGTTTTTTTGTAAGGACATTTTTTTTTACCTTGATTTTGCTTGATGAAATTTTTTGGGCATTAATTGGTTTCAGTACCCGGTTTGTAGAAGTGGAACGACATTTGTTATATATTAAATCTATTTTTATTGAGTACAATTAGTTAATGTTTAGAGCGATCATTTTCTTTCGTAGTTTGTCGTTGAGCAAATAAAGTCAAATTCATTTTACAACATGCCGCGATAGGCTACACTTTTTTCTCCTTAGCATAAAAAAATCCTTTGTTGCTAATCAGTTCTTCAGCAAAAAAATTGTGTCTCCGAAGTGTTAACAAAGCTTTGAACAAACGAAGTTATCTCTCAGCGGGGAGGTTCTTCATACAACGCTTATGAGGAATACGGCATTTGTTACAGTTTCGCGAGAAAATGTCGAAATATGAAATGAAATTGGTATCAGAAATATTAAAGTCGTCACCGTTTTCAAGAGTGCAAATTGTGTTTTGTACAATGTTGCATGTTGTGTCATAATTAACATTGGTTATTGATAAAAAGCACCTCCAATAACTATCTCCGTGAGACCAAAATTTGGCCAAATTTTCACTGACATCATACCGGTCGCGGGAAACACTCTAGATTTTTGCAAGTTCCGAAATAACTGTCCAACAATGTAATCAAGCTCATTTCAAATTCACTGATCTGCGATATACACAGCTGTTTTCGATCTGGCGGGATTTTCCATGACACACGGTTCTTTTCCAGTTTTTTTTTCTTTTCATTATATATATCTTTTGATAACCTAATATTTCCATCTGACTCTTATCAAATCTTTTCATACTATTCTCCAAGTCCGACAAATTTCACTTAGTTTTAAAAACAAAACAAAACAAATTGGTAAAATTTGCGGTTTTTTGTTTTTCTTTCACTACTTTTAATTATAGTGTCGTGTTACATTATTACAACATTTTTAAAAATGTTGTTCGTCGTAGTTGTTTTTTAAACCATGGGCGCGCTAACGATTTTTTTCAAACAATCGAACTCCTCGTACTAATTACGGTGCTGCGATGATCTAAACATTAAATTTTAGTTGCTAAACTGTGCGTCGCCTAGAATTAGCCGTTTGTTCAGTTTCAAACAGGGGCTCCTTTAAGACTATAGTTCAATTTATTTATTTGTTCCGTTATTTCTGCGAGTGGTTTGAAATGACAAGAAACAACAATGCTGAACGTCTGTATTTTGAAGAGGTCTGAAATTGATCGTACGGAGAACCTTTTATATTACATGAATACTTGTATTATTTGGGATAATAGTAGATATAATATGAATAATAAATGGAGCGGTGCTTCTGTGTTTTTGCTGTGCACATTGAGAACGTAAATTACAAGATACAGTAAAGTTTCAACTAGAAACACTTCCACTTTTTTTCAGGCTGTGCCTGAGCTAGTTCTTAAATTGTTCTTAATTTTTGGCTAATCTAAACGTAATTGTTCGTATAAAGCTCTTCTTATAAAAAAAAAGCGTGTACTTTAAGATAATCGCTCAGCTTTTGTTTTGGTAACAGGAAAGTGTGACAATTCTTTGTTGTGACACACTTAAGGCAACCATGGTCCCTTGCGTATTATTAACTTTAGCAAAGCCAATTTGGCACAGACCTTCAGATGACAACGCCAAAGAGCACGTTTATGAAGCCTACAAAGTTCCTGTTTTCAATCTGAAATAGTTTCGCAGATTGGAGAGCTCGATAAACTGAAAGAGTTAAAAAGTTTTTATTCGGACGGGCGTTTCCTTTGAAAAACCACATCCGTTTTGAAACCAGAAATGCCATACTTTTATCTCCTGACTTAGCCGTTAGCGTATATCCTGGTGTTATATTCTTAAATCTTAGTGTTATTTTTTTAAGTTGTTGTATTGAATTGAACACATGTATGAACTCCTCTTTCAGATAACGTGTTTTACAAAGAAATTAGCAAAACTTGCTGGCGACCTAAACATCAACCGTGTGTTTCATTAAATTCAGTTTTCTTATAGTTGAATCTAGAAATATAGCTCTAGAAACAAAAAGAATTGAAAACGATTCAATCCATATTTTACATCTATTTCAGTCTTTAGCCGGTATCGTAAGATCTAACGCTCGAGACATTGCAGCTCTTTACACCATTAACGGCTATGAAACTAAAATTTGAATTTGACTTGTGTAATTTACGTATTATATAGATAATAGCCAATACAACTAAAACAGTTTTGTTCAAAAAAATCTAGAATTTAAAAAGTGCTGTAGAGTGATGCTGAAAAAGGATGGGTGAACACGCTATTTATCCATCTTGGGAAATTTTGACGTTATAGACAAAACTTAGACAGGCAACCTGTCTGCTTTTCAACTCACGCACTTGATTGGAAACTACAACGGGATGAAATCTATCGCCAAAAACCAAACGATTAAAAAAGATTTGCTCAAAATCATTGGCACGATCAATCACTGATGCGTTTATTCCTGGATTTTCAGTAAACGTATTTAATTTGACACAGTTTTATTGAGTGTCACGTTATTATGACAACTAGTCTTGAAAATGAAATAGTTTTTATTTCGTAATTTATTGTTTTGATTTTCCGTTGCTATAACTTCACTCGGCTTAACTTAAAAAAGAAACTCAAATAAGCATGACTGAATAATTTTGCTATTCTTGCGTTTGTTTTCAATGGAGTCATTTAAATACCGAAATTAAAGAGAATTTTGACCCTCCGTAATGTTAATAAAAAGAAACGCACAAAACGCTCGTTTTAAAAATGTCATTTGGGAGTTAAGTTGTAAAGAGAACTGAATTTAAATATACCTTTGAACTAGGCTAACATAGACGGAAGCTGAAATATCTGGCTTTAATTTATACCCCAGCAAAATTTAACAAAACACAAATGTAAAAGTTTTTGAGCAGTGCTGTCTCGGATACTTTCGTCTTAAGTCAACATTTAGCTCAATACATCGTTTCCTTTCCTTTACAAGCTTTACTCTTTTGGTCTTTAAATTTTTAGCATGATGTTTAGTATCATCAAAAGCTGCTTGATTATAAACTGTTCTCAGTCAGCAGTTTGCTTCATGCTGTGCAAAGGAAAAGCATTAAGTACAGTTCCTAGTGCGAGCGGGTTTCGGCGTATAAAGCACCAGGTTTTACAAGAAGCCGCCGCATGCCGCAGGTAACTGACCGGTAAAACTCTAAACGCGATATTTTCAAACTTTACAAAGCAGAAAAAAGAGTTTCCGAAAACAGCAACAACAACAAGCAAAACTAAGGAGTTAGCGGTAAGTATCCAAAAACAAGAAATCTATTTTGACGGAAATGAGAGAAGATATGAAAACAGGCTATTGCAAATGTCTTTAGTCTGACTTAACTGATAGATTTTTTCATAAACATATCCTCGAACTAAAAGCCATTCTCCACCCATGATGTGTGTCTACAACTTGTGCACGCCCGATTTTTCTAACATATGCTGTGGTATTTCTTTGAGTGTTGTTTTTTCAGCTCGATAATTAATCTCTCCTTGAAGAGATATAACAGGGTATCTTTCATTATGTAAACAAGAATTCACCACTATTTCAAGGTTTCCAGCTGAGGGATTCGTGTCTGTAGTAAAAGGCTTAACTGCGCTTGTTTTGCGTGTGTTTGTCTATCTATCAACGCGTTTGTTCGAGAGTTTCGCACTTTAATTCTGTAATACCTTGACATTCCATTGGTTGAGACCAAATACCTCGACAATTAGATATCTGATCTAGTGAGAATATAAAAAGCTGCTAGTTTTGTGACAAAAGTGCAATTCTCGTTGCGGCAGTGAATTGGACAAGTCTTTTTGCTCAACATTAGAGGCTAAGGTAACATTTCAAAAAGCCCTTATCAGGATTTTTCAAACCAAGGTTATACCTCTTCTGCAATTGTTTTTCTCAACCGAGGGCGCAACAGATTTCCCCCTGGCTATTGTAACCATCTTATAGGCTTTAGGTGACCCGCTGTTTTTTGAGGTCACATTTGTCTTCTTTCAAAACTATTGCAAAATCTGTTTTCTTATCTCTACAGAAAGTTCGATTTTCACGCTTAGTACTTCAAGTCAAGTGGGAGAGCAGATATGATTCCTAAATCTCTCAGCATCTTGCTTCTTGTTCTAGTGGTGAGCCAACTGTGCTCTTCGCGAGGATCTCGACGCCATCAGGCTAGATACAGTACAAACCTGGTACGTATGTAATGTAACTCTATCTTAACTTTAATTTATTAGTTTTTAACTTTAGATTCTTTGAAATAGAGCTAGCCAATTCAAACTGTGTGTAGTTACCATATAGCCTAATCTGACCTTTATTTAATGATCATGCGGTCAGTTATCGACCAAACTTTAGAATGCCGCGTTTGGTATCTGATAATGCAGTGCACATGATGCTTTCACCTGCGGTCCATATGCTGCATTAATATGAATAAAACCATTTCATAATAAGTTTGAAGATTACAACCATTAAAAGACTATCTACTGAAATCTCTAGACGTCAAATTCAGCATCTATTATGCACTGCTTGGACAGAACATGGATTTCGTCAATCTTTCAGATAAGAAAGAAGTTCATATTACCGACACTGCAAATTTTTACTTGTGAAATCTTTACAAGAGGTTTCAGAAAAAACAAGCAAGAATATTGTTTGTTTTGAAGTCAATAAAACTAATAAACGTCTGTTTTAATTTTCACATTAATACACAGCTTGCCAAAGAGCTGTTTATGACGCATTGTGGTTAAAACTCGCCGAAGTGTTTAAAGTTTGTTTTAAATGAAGTTCCGATGGCCGACATTAAGTACGTGCTTGTTTGTGCGCAGTTGATCGATCGCTACGCTCCGCCCATCCAATTTGGAGTCTAAGGGCCAATTAACAGAACTCTTTCCTTAATTAGTGAGGCGGAGCTTAAAAAGAGAATGATACGTCAACAAAAGGAAATTCTTTCACCATTAGGCCTGACGGCAAGTGCTTTTTGATCTAGAAAAATACCTCACCCAGAGTGAAAAGTGGCTTATAATCTGGCCATTGGCATTGATTACTTCTTTTAAAATTTTTCTAAACTAGAAGAGTAGCATTAAACCTTAAGATATAAAGCATATTTTGGAACAAAATGCTTCCTTCTAACTTGGTTGATTATTGCATAATGGCAATGTGCATTGTGAAGTTATCAGCAATGAGTATTCCAGCCGTGTCTTGAGTGTTGACTGAAAACTATTGAAAACAATTTGCCGCGCCACTAAAATGCAAAACATAACCTTTGCCTTCGGTTTAGAATGCCCTGGATTAAATTTCTTGTAATTTTTTTTATCCGTTCCTCAAAGACGGGGCGTATAAATTCGGACTGTTTTTATTCCCGGAGTTCATTTCGGTCAAAACTGGGTTAAAAGCGACTTTCAACTGCACGCATAGAGAGAGCTGACTTCTTGTTGAAATGAAGCTGACACAGAAGATTAGTTTGTATATTTTGCTGACTTTTCTATCCTGGTTCATAAGCTGCACTTTTTCGAGCAAGAAGAGTTACATCAGTGCCAGTGGCAATTCTAGCGTCGTGCATGGAAATCAGTTCTTGAATGGGAACTGCAACTGTTCCGGCGGTAATGTAAGCATGTACTTGCAACAAAATTAACTTAAAGTATAACTAGTTACGTTTATTTCATTAACACTCTTTCCTATTATCGAGTACAAAATGAACAATCACAAGTTACTGTTACTAATAGATTTATTCCAGGCATATTAAATTGGTATTCTAGCTAATGTTCTTTTGGAATTGGTTTACAAAAAAAGTTAATCAAGAAGTTAAACCAGTAGATTCTAAAACTAGATGTTTATTTTATTGGCTTAGCTTCGAAAGTAAAAGAGACTAACATTTCAATTTAATTCATTTAACTTTTTACCAAAAAAAAAAGTTTTATTTCTTAGTTTCAGTATCGTTTCACTTTGTGATAACGTAACTGATAGCAAGCTTAAAACAGCTTTCTTATATATTCTGCCACTTGTCGTTGATGATAATTCAACGTTAATTTGAAAAAACAGCTTTAGTTGAGAGGTGATTTTCTTTGCATGAGAGCGTCTCTATCAACGCCACATTTTTCTGACACGCTACTGTGGGGGCCCAAACACCTCAAACTGTCACACCGTCATTTAGTTTGTCAGACAAAAATGATACGCATTCCTTGCTTTTGAATGGTTAAATCGAGACAAATATTTGGCAAGTAAAAGTTACTTTGTGCATATACTATATTATAGATGCTGGGCTTGTCAAAAGAATGACTGAAGTAGTAAAGTTGTAAAAAAGCTTTCAATCGTTCATTGATCTTTAAAAGACTTGTCAAGCAGGCTTTTTAAAGTTAGATAAATGCTAAAATGGCAATTCAATATTGGTAGCTATAGACTGAAGCTAAGAGTTTGATGAATGAAAGTTACACCCTTCATGATAACTAAAGCAGAACGGTGTCCCCGAAGGAAACTAAGCGATTTCAAAAATGGCCACCTCTTTTGGCAATCCCCTTTTTTTGGCTTGGTTGTAAAATTGGTAGTTAATCAAACTATAATTTACATTTTTTGTTTTGCTTTTTTTCGTTTATTTGTGAAGGAAATCGAGCAAACATTTTCAGTATCTAAAAACTAACTATATATTGTGTAGAAAGTTTACTTACTTTTAAAACTCTTTTCTTGCAGATAGCTTTTCACAATCAACATTTATCTATTACATTTTAGTTTTGAAACAGTCATTTAAAGAATACACAACCACCATGTAAAACCAAATAAAAGTCTGTCGTTTTGAGATATTCTTTGCATGTTTTCAGCACTAATATTTCAAGGCAAAAATAGTTTCAATAAACGTTATTAATTCTTCAAGAAGACAAACGAAGCGAATGCATGGTCGCTGTATTCTTCATTGTCATGCAGTTTTCATCAACTGTGGTTCAAAAGTTAGCTTGAATAGATTATATCTCTGATTGTAGAGATAAAACTAAATTTAACTATAGATGTAAAACTTAAGTGTAGTCTTTCAGACACAATGGCTCCTATACTGCTATTAAACAACAGTAAATTGTTGTGACGGATTAAGTTAAATCTTGGCCTGAAACTGAAAACGCATGAATGAAAATTTCGCCGTGTGTTGCGGTTTCTAAACCGCTACATATTTGTTTTTAAAACTGAACCCACAAAATATTTCTGTGTGTGTGTTCAAGAAGATAACATTTATTCTTTGTAAACTTTCAATTAAAAACGTATATTGCAGAAAAAATTTAAACATAGAATATTTCGTAGCATAAATGTAAACTCGGAAATTCCGCCAAGATGAAATATAGAAATTAACTGAGAAAACAATCCGTTTATTTTATGCCGGGAACGAAATTTGCGGTTAAACACTTGGAAGTTAATTTATCCAATGGAAGGATAATGTTAAGTGCCGTTTTACAAAGCCCGATTGAGCTTCCATTTTAGTCGGAGATTATTGTGAAATTAGCTTAGGACTGAGAAGGAGTCACGTGGTGTAACTGAACTGACGCGAAACGAAAAAAAATGTTGTACCAACCTCATCCCCAGGGTCCTCTCTTAATGTAAGACGAAAGAACCCTGGGAACGAGGTTGATGTAGTAATGAACTGTGAATTTGTTTTGTGGTTGTGAGAACTGAGTAGGAGAGTAGACTCCGAGTGAGTTGATTCTAATTGTATTTTGAGTAGACTGAATTCGAAGAAAGTCGATTCTTCATGTTTATTAAAAAACAACATTTATTTACAGAGGTCTCATATTAAAAGTTTATCATAAGCTTGAGTCCATAATTAGTGGCTGTTTCGTTCCACATCTACCATCATGTTTCTCCTTCTGCATTACGTCCCTTTTACAAGAATATGGTTTTTCCGTCCCAGGCTGAACATACAGTTTTCACAGGAAATCTTCACTTAAGCATTGAACATTACACTGTTTAATTACCGTATATTCTAAATGCTTAAATGGTAAGCAAAAGTGCGACATAAATTAGGCTTTGATCATTCCATCCTGTGCAATCTTGTATCCCGCAATCGTTTCTCCGGCTGGGTCCTATCAAAACCCATTCTGACATGATTCTATATCCTACTATGTAACAATAAGACCTCGCGTAGTCCATGAGGCCGAGAGGTCAAATTGTTTTAGTATAAACCTACTAATCGGTCAAAAAACGATGTACAAATTAAATTATCGATGATATTCTCTAATATTATAGCAAAACGGGACTCATTACTATCTTGATCCGCCATCTTTTCTCTACTAGTAGGCTATCATAAATAGACCTCTAGTAGAGTAGCCAATCAAATTAAATCCATATATTCATTCACTGTCTTTGGGTATATGTATCCGTTTATCCACTATCACTGGGTACATATGTGATGAGGATATTTAGAATATGTTGTCGGTCGCATTTCTTGTGCTCATTTCTAGTAATATATTGTTAAGAAAATCCAAATCTGTTTTGCACACTGCATGACAAACGAAGTTATTTTTCCTCTCCAAAATGCAATGAGTTTTTTCTAAACTTATATTTTTGTAGGGCAAAAACAACAAGAATGGCAAATTCGATCCTTATGGCAGCTGGAATCGCTTCTTGGAATTAAACCCAAGAAACAGAAAGAACAAGAATGGAAAAAATAGAAACGTGCAAATACGATACAAGGTAATATCGCCTCTCAGTTGGGGAAATATCA
Source organism: Zoanthus sociatus (assembly GCA_025331085.2). Lineage (NCBI taxonomy): Eukaryota > Metazoa > Cnidaria > Anthozoa > Zoantharia > Zoanthidae > Zoanthus > Zoanthus sociatus. The sequence continues at coordinate 4,008 of JAOBAY020093295.1, read as the reverse complement.
TCTCCTTATGGCATAATATTAAGGGTTATTAATTTTGTGGTAAAGCTAACCGGAACTTTATAACTATTTTTGTTTTTTTTGTTAAAAACATTGCAGAATTTTAGAAATTGTATTTTTTTTGTTTTTTTTCCGGAAATACAATCCAGGTGAAAGAACAAATTTGGGATACTTTGGCTGTATTCAATTATTCTATTCTTACAAGCCTCGAGGAGGATCGTGATTATTTAATATAGTAGATCCTTGTGTTGTGGCAAAGTTAAAGGTGGTGCTATTAGCATTCTCAACAACCGGGGCCACCAGACCTGGGTTGGCCACAGTGGCACAATGACGATAGACCGAGACACTTGATCCTGCACAATCTTCTGAAGGCATCTATAAATAAGGCAGAAAGGAGGGAATGCATAGATGAAGAAAGGACTCCAATCAATGGTAAAAGCATCAACAAAAATAGCTTCTGGGTCTGGATGCCAGGAAACAAATCTAGGTAGCTGTGTATTGATGTGTGAAGCAAGAAGATCAATGTCAGGTTGTTCCCAACAATCAATAAATTGGGAGAAAACTGTTCAACTGAGCATCCATTCAGTTCTACCATAAAACAGTCGGGATTGTTTATCAGCTCTAACGTTGTCTACTCCAGCTATGTGAGTGGCAGTGAGCCAGATATCTTGGTGATGCACCAAGACCAAAGGTAAGTAAGAAGATTGCATGAAAGGGATTTTGTTCCGCCCATTGCATTAATATAACAAACCGCGGTGAAAAAGCTTTTACAGCAAAATAAATAGCCTTTAACTCCAGCTCATTAATATGCAGTAGACTTTCTTCTATATTCCACAAACCCTGGGTAATATTCCCATCTATATGCGCCCCCCATCCTAATTTAGATGCATCATTAACCAAACTCATATTAGGGTTGCCATGAGATATGGGGTTAAAGGACTGCTGAACATTCTCAAACCACCATCTGAGTTCTGACTGAGCTCTGATTGAAGGGGAAAATAATGCTTTATAATCACCCTTATAAAGCTTTCAAGAACACAATTAAAAGGACTGTGTTCTTATCTATTTCTAGCTGCCTGTAATGCAGTTTTCGATATTCAACCCCTGGTAAATTTGAAACTATTGTGCCAATAATTTGTGACAACTCAGCTATAGTAATTTCTGCTTTAGCAAATACTGATGAGCAGAGAGCAATCAACTTTTCTTTCTTGTCAGGTGTTAACGTTAGTGTAGAGTCTAGAATGAAACCTAACAATTTGGGCTGCTGTATAAGTACAGCAGTCGTTTTATCCAAAAGTATGCCGAATGGTTTGGCTTCAGCCCCTAGATATTTCACAAAACTTCTTAAACCAGTTTATTCGTCTTTGCGAAAAAAGGGATTTTTGAGTGAAGGATACACTGATGACTCATATTTGCAAGGCTCTAATGAATCAGAATGTACCAGGAATGTTACTCACGCAAGGGCTTTGTTTACAGATTTGGGATTTGTCATTAATGAAGGCAAATCCGTTACAATCCCCATCACTTATCCGTGTCTATCCTGAGGCAATGAGACTGCTTACAGTGCTACAATGCCAAAACACGTCCAACCTTGTTGACATCAAGCGTTGCACTGAGTTGACACATGCGTTGCTATCTCATGTAAGCCTGAAGGCACTGGTAACGAGGTAGAACTCTTTGGTTCAGCCACAAGTTAAAAAGGGAACATCTTGGTGTAACGCTTGCGCAATTTTTTAAATAGAAGCAAAATAACTCAATGATAAGTTATTGAAACCTTTTAAGCCTTTCCTATTCAAGATACAATAACAACAAATAATGTACATTCCTCAAACTCTAGAACTAGAACAAGTTTATGAGAAAGAGTAAGAAAAAGTTAGGGTCTGTGACGAGCAAGAAGATGGTATATTATACATACATAGTAGAAATATTAAGTACATGTTTGGTTTTATTACATTTACGGGTGGAGCCTTATTACATTAGTGGGTAAAAGCTTATTACAATTGCAAATGTATTACGTTTGTAGGTAATGGCTTATTACATTTGTAGGTAATGGCCTTTTACATTTGTAGGTAATAGCTTATTACATTTGTAGGTAATGGCTTATTACATTTGTAGGTAATGGCTTATTACCTTTGTAGGTAATGGCTTATTTCATTTGCGGGTTTATTACATTTTCAGGTGAAAGCTAATTACATTTGCCGGTTTTTTACATTTGCAGGTAATTATTACATTTGCGGGCTCTACAGTACACTTTTTTATTATATGTATCATAAGAATTTCATTGCGTAAAACTAATTTGTAGAAATCTATACCGTTTATTTTCACTTGTGAAGATTTTTTAATCGATTTGGTTTGTGTTACGGTAATTACGGTGCCTAGAAACGTAGTCTATTATGTATTGATGCATGTCTTACAGTAACAGTATTGCTATTTTTTCAGCAGCATTATAGTTATGTCTATTTAGATATCTATTTACTTTGATTGGCTTCATTGTACCACAATGTTTCATAAAGTTGGGCTTCCTGTAGAAACTCTATTTCGGAAACTCCAACACGATAGCCAACATGGCCACAAAAAAAAAAAAAAAAAAAAAAGATCTCGTTTGGTTACATAAAATTGAAAAAAAATATTAACTTACTAAATAACCCTTTCACAAAATAGAAGGTAACAATACGAATACATATCTTTTAATAAACTGACTAACATCTTAACCAATCTTGAAATTTTGAAAGATTTTTGACTTTGAGAGTGAAAAGTTCGTAATTTATTAAATCCATGGTCAATGATTATCCATCTAGTTAATACTTTTATTTATGTATTGATTCCATAACATTGTATGAAGCAATTTACCCAATATTTGACAAACACTCACACATACTCTCTCCCTATAGTGTTAACAAATATGACCGACCCTCTTGAAAAATACTTGAAGTGTTTTTCTCACGTACACTGAGTAATCATAAATAATAGAACCATTATTAGAAGGTTTGTTATAAATTAAATTTATTATGTTGAAAAATGCTTTCTACTTTTGTTGCGTTAAATTCCCGTTGCTATCTTTCGATCTCAATCACCTGAAAAATATTCGCAACAAAATTCTTCTATGTTATTGGTTCACTCAAGTATATAATATCTCTGTTTCAGTTGAGACATTAAAGCAGCGTTTCGACTATCTCTTCTTGACTTTTCGCCAAGTAGCTAATACGAAGATTTTTAGCTCGCACGAACTGTACGAAAATGTTCTAGTGATTAAAAATTTCCACCTATTGTTTTGTCTTTGTTGCCTTGTTTGGGATGCACGTTTTTTTTATATATGCTCCGGCCGTTTTAATTTTCGCTTTCACCGGCCAGAGATAAATTTAATTAACTGAGCAGCAATACAAAAAAATGTAGGTATCAAATGAAACTTTTGAAAAGTGTTCTTTTATACTTAGCCACTTTTTAGCTGCGCTGCGGGGAAAATAAAGGAACATAAAGAGCCATAAAGTAACTTCAAAATCGCTTAAATTGAGCCGCCATATTTAACGACACTGCAAGTAGAAAATAAAAATTACTGATTTTAAGTTCGTCTTTGAATTGCATGTGATAATGAACTTGAAATACAGGTAGTGCTAACGAAAAATCAAATAATTCCTTGAAATCACTGCTACAGAACAAAAATAGCTAAACAAGAAAGCCCGTAAAAATGTTTATTTATTTTTTTATTACAAATTCCTTTTTACAGATTGGAATAATTCGTTGAGAATCAATTTACTGAAATTGAATAATTGCATAAGAACTTTAATTTTAGACCCCGATCCCAACTACATTAAAATTACAGCTTTTCCTAAATAGTTATTGTTGTTAAGGCCACTTAAAAAAAATTCCCGGTTTATCATCAAAATTTTCTCAAAATTCAGTGAGGGAGGGCGCTTTTGTTTTTTTTTTTTAGGGTTAATGCTTTTGCGCACTGCTGAGTTAGTTCGGGAATAAATCTGCACCACCAGTTACCAAACTAAGTTGGACAAAGTG
>JAOBAY020093189.1:0-17931 GCA_025331085.2 Zoanthus sociatus | reverse complement strand
GAACCTAAAAAACCTAATGAAATAAAAAAGGCTTCACATATTTTTCTCAAAAACTGGCACATTGCAAAATCCGACCCTCAAAATTACAGAAAAATTACAATTTTTCAAAATTCAAGTTAAAAATTTTATGTTTTTTAGGTTCACCTCCAAGGCAGGGTCATTTTCTAACAGTTCTGAAAGTTTGGTGGTCATTGCTCGAATAGAAAAGTCCAATTGTTTTAAAACTGAGAAAAGGGCATTTAAACTTCAAATTTCGAAAGTGATATACAAATTTATATAAAAAATATCAAACAAGATAGTTAAATTCTTTGAAAATTGTCAGTATTTGAAAATTAATCAATAGAAAAGCCAAAATTCACCTGCTGCATAACTTACACCCTCCTTTTCTTGAGCTGTATCATCCTTTTTTTCAAATTTTGCCCGCAGTTGTTTTCTTTTAAACTTGTTTTTATCAGTCGCTTTATACTCTGCCTTTGCCATTGCCTCATAACAATATTTTCCAGGCTGTATGCCTTGTTTTGTTAAAACATCAATGACTGCCTCACATCCAATGTTAAAATGTGTGACTGCATCACTAACACCAAGATCCAGAGTTTCTTTTCCAACCAACACACCCTTTGGAAGCCGCTACCATATCACTTCATTCAGTGATTCATTCTGGTTCTGAGTTTTGCCATCAAGACAGCGAGTAAGCAATTGGTTTCACCTTTGCAATAACATCCAGTGTTAACCCTGGTCCAGGTTTGTAAACTGGTTTTTGTGGTTTTAGTGCCTTGTTCTGTTTAAATTTGCATCAACTGTCTCCACCGTCTGGGCAGTGATGGTGCAAATCCCTTTCTTTTGAAGGTCCACAATGCATTAGACAGGCATGTATTGCTTTTTTCATATTGTGCAATTTACCAATATTGCTTTGGATGGCTATTCCATAACAATTTGGACCTTGTCAACCATGCTATTGGTCAACTTGCCTTTCCCTCCCTTCCCTTTTTTTTTTTTTTTAAATTTCCTCAGTGCAGTACCAACACGTTTTTGTACATGACCAACACATTCTTTCTTTACCACATTATATCCTTTACTGTCCCCATCTCCATAATATTCTGTGTACTGAAGGGAATACTTTTGTTCACTACGATTAAATCTTTTTTGATACCTTCAGTTTCCATTACAGGTGACAATCCATGATAATTTACTGTGCATTTTCCAGAAATGTCATGCTGAGCTTTCAGAACCTGATACTCATCTGCATGATGCTTTTCTTCTAGTTTCTAGCAGCCAAGACAATTTTTCGACATTATTGCCAAATCAAGGCATTTTCCTGTGTCCATAGATATGGCAGTTACACAGCCATTCAGCGAAGAGTGACCCCTCTTTTGCCAAGTCCCATCACAAGATACACCACACTGAGCAATTGTTTCAGATTTTTGTACATTAATTTCAAATAATTCCTTTGCAGCTTCAAGCATAGCTTTTTGACCACATGATTTAGCCACTATGGACAAAGCTTTGTTGTGTCGATCGAAGGCATTTGGTAATGGCGGAGCTTGCATGTTTCATTATACCACAAAACCTCCTTACAGAAGCTTGTCCGTGATCTTCCAGAATTGCTCGGCATTTCTATCAAAAATGAATTTTCCAAAAGAAGATTACAAATAACCAAAATAAAATTTTCCCTTGGCTGCACACTAAAAAATGAACGAGCGTGAACTGAAAGTTTGACAAACCATATGCTATCTCTGCTATTGTTTCGACTTGCTTCTCAACTTAAAATGGACAGTGGTAGCTACATTAATTCATTTTGTTGGGGGAGGGGTGAGTACAGGTTTTTGTCACTAAACAGAAAAATATACCTGTACATTTTCTCAATTTCTTTAGAAGTAAACATTGGTTGCTAAGGGCGTTGCTAAAGAAAAATGAATACAGGGGTTGAAATTTTTCCATTTTTCGGTCAGATGGAATTCAAAACTAGAAAAATAACTGTTTTGTAACGATAGTAGATAGAACTTTGATTATGAAAATCCATATTTTTAATTTTTGAAGTTTTACTGAAAATTTGGATTTTCAGTTGTATAAGACCACCTTAAGTAATATTTAATGCCAGCCCAACAGAACTATATAACTTTTAAACAATGTAAATGGTGAGAGCTCCATGACAACAACAACAACAATTTATTTCGGATTTTCCATATATATATATATATATATACATGGTATTACCTAATATAAAACATGAATTAGTATATTTAGATATAGTAAAGTTGATTTTAAGTGTATCTTCCAAGAACTTTAAATACTTGACAATCTATTTTAAACATTTTGACAATCTAAATATTAATTATTTCTTAGAGGCAGTCTACCTTTCATTCCTACAACCTACATTTGAGCATTTGATTATAAATGTGATACGAAGTACAAAGTTAAACTTCATGGTTTTGGTAGTTCCAATATTTTGCAAAATTCATTGCAGATGTAAGATTTAACAAAGGTGTCGACCGCAGAGTTAGATAAATTTCCAGTGCAAAATAAATATTCACCGTCTGAAACACTCTTCAGTAATTACATCCTTGAATGTCCAATGACAATAGCTGTTTGTTAGACCTTTGAAAGGTGTAATGCACGAGACATTTTGCCGTCTGGCAGACATCACTTTCACCATCACCGTGAATATTGCTTGTGTTGTTGATGTGCTTGTCGAAGTTTCCGGCGATAAACTCCTCACCATAACTATATCATCTCCCATCTCCATATTTACTGAAGAATACTTTGTTGTACTTTAATAGTGTGCCAAATTTTTCTTTGTTGCCCGCCTCTTTAACTTCCTGCTACAATCTTGCGGTGAAATTCCTTGCAAGGTTGTGCATCTGCACAATCTTTTTTGAATGTGATTCGACTATTTGTTGCAAGAACTGTATGTCTTCTATTGTCTTGGCCAGATATTTCTTTATCACTCATTTCTTTCTGTCAAATCCTTTTGTTTGGCTGGTCGCTTCAAATGCTTGCCGAAATCCTTCTGTGCCAATGGGCTCTTTGTTTATGACAAGGTCGACTTTAACAGGTGTCGCTGCCCACGTGAGTTTCTCAACATCAAATTTGTGAATTTCTACCTTCGTTGTTGGCATTGACTTTATTTCCCTACTAAGCCTCAACATTTCCATCACAGACATGCTTTTCGGTATAAATCTGCTTGTGGCCGTTGCAGATGGTTGTGTTGATTTATGTAACGAGGATGCTAATAAATTAACCACCTTTCTTTTCTTTTTCGGATTACTGGCCACTGGTTTCCTGACCACGTCCTCGCTTTCATTGAAGCGCACATGTATAACATGTAAATTGGGTATTTGGTTGATGGATGAACAGGATGGCCCCTGCTCACCAGCTAGAACATCACAAACTACACCTTCAAAAAACGTTGAAATGGCTCAAACATGCACCTTTGATGTTGTCAACAGTCAGTTCTTCGTACTCAAACGGAACGAATTCCCTTGCACCAACTCTTGTATATTTCTGGGCTTTCCCAGTAACCTCTCCACTTAATCGCTGGACAGTCATTGATTCTTGATCTAATATTTTATGTTCATACGCATTCTTGTTCCTCACTTTGCCGCAATTTGCTTTTTAAAATTTTTCCACACTGCTCTATCCCCCATGTTGAACCTTTTGGTCGTAGGGCATATGTAAGTTTGGTAACATATTGTAACAAGTGTGGATACAAGCTGGAAATGATTAAACGGGTGCGCAATGCATCATTGGAAACTGTGATAGCGTTAGACCAAAAGAAATTCGCTTTAATCTCATTTCATTTTACTTTGTCTTGTTTAATGCGTTTGGATAGCGCTAGGCCGATAAATTTCTAATTTAGTTCTAATTTTGTTTTAGATTTGAAAAGTATTTTATTTTCATATAAATTGTTATTTTTATTTGAACATAATTTTATTTACGTTTCAATTTGAAAAGCATTTCATTTTCGTTTTTATTTTTACTCCAAATTTTATGCACTTTTTAGTAATTGTCTAATTTCTGTGTGTTTTGAAACTTTTTTATATCTTAAATATTATTTTAAATTAATGGCAAAAATTGAATTATAGCCATCGGCCACCATAGAATAATAATCTTGGGAATAGTGTACATTTATTTTTTTAAAATGAGCTTATTTTAGTACCTCAGCCTGTTCATGCTGTACTTTTCAATTCTCTGTCTACAATGTTCATACATGTAGAAACAGTAACAATAGAGGGGCAAAATTGCCCATTTTCTATAAACTATGTAATCAGTAAACTGTCTTAAATTTGACAATTCTAATAAAAAACAGTATTGTAGTGAATGCAGGTTCGGGGTGTAATCAGAACTACCACTAGGATGATGTCCATACTGTGGTTGATAGTCTGTGTGATAGCCCATATGCATTGGGTTGATTGGAGCAGGGTACTGTTGTGCAGGTGCTGATGATCCAAATTTAGCTTGAAACATTACCTGTTCTCCTCGGGGAGTTTTTTAAGTCTTTTCACAAAGCTCCTTGCAAGATGCATTTCTTCTTCATCATTTTCATTTACAGATTTAGTTTTTTCAGGTGCCTCTTGCAGTAGTTTTTGGGCAATTTAAAGCATTGCCAGATCAATTTCTTCTTTTGTGCTGCCTCCTTTTCGGTGATTAGCTGCTGCCCTTGGACGCTTTGTCTTTGATGAAGAAGGCGATGGTTTTTCTCGCCACCAATTTCACTTCCTTTGTGGTCATAAAAGCTTTATTAGAAGTTGGCGTTGACTCAGTACACGTAGGTGAATAGGCTGGGTTTTGCTCTATATAGTTCGTATTATCAAGGCTTGTGGAGAGTGAGCTGCTGTTCATTTCTTCTCCTTATAGTTGCGTGGCTTCCTCGTCATCGCTCTCATGATTTGACCAATTAGAAACATTCCTTCTGAGGTTGATGTGTTGGCAAGCCATTCTAAGTTGGCAAACTCTCCAGCTTTTGGGACTGCGCACCTTCCTGAATCAGAAGGGAAGCTTGACTTTCTTTCAAAAATATTCATCCTAGCTGTCCTAATTACTTGTCTGAAATATAAGCGTCTACTCCGTCAAAGTCATCTTCATCTTCTAAAACTTGTAGACAATTAGGTTGTTAGTATAACTTGCTTTTAGCCTAGAAAAGAATGGCTGTATGAAGGAACAAATGCTTTATTGATTTTTCATTTCTTTTTCACGTTTTTGTTTGTTCTTTAGGCAATAGACCTTGTGCATAATTACGTCATATGGCTCTAATCGCGCGGTAGACACGGCAGGAGATCATTTCCCTATGGCCACTATGGTGTGCTGGTGTGTAAGTGTGCTGGTGTCCTTTGTCGTCTCTCAGACGCTTCTCATTCCAACGAAAACTCTAGCTCTTTTGAGACCTTTTGCACGGGTCTTCAGAGTTTTGAAAGACTTGAAAATGAAACCGAAATGCCGGCTTTTCCATCAGCTACGGCCATGCGAAGTGCTGGGCACAGTGGTTTTACCTGTTGTGTTCCTGGTTGTTTTTCAAACAAGAAAAGAACCTCGAGCTTTCATTTTATAATTTTTGGAATGGTAAGAGTAAGGATTCCCGTGAGCTTCGAAAAAAGCAGATAAATCTCATTTCTTACAAGGACTGGCCATAGCGTGTGCTCTTTGCACTTTTCTGGGGGTGGTAAAACCAACATGAACAAGTTGCCACTGAATGTTTCTAAAGCGACCAAACCCACACCTACCAACCCTCGGCTGACGAAAAAAACAAGGAACAGGTCTTCTTTGCATCCCATCTTGGCACAAGGCGGAAAAAGTCAATGTAGCCTTTTTTGTGTACTTCAAAATAACATTGAAAATGTAGCGAATGTGAATACAGGTGAGAAAGTTGACAATGGTTTTATTGCCTTAGAAAAAACAGTAGCTCCGTTATAAACCACCAATGCAACAGAGGTATATTGCTCTTTGAGCATTGATGTTTCAGCCTACTTTGAACTTGTATATTTGACGTCACTAAGAATGTATTCTAAATATGAAAATCAATTGTTCAATTGTATCACGAACATGGGACCAGCTTTTCACATATATATTTGTCATTACTGTTATACACGCTTTTTTTTATAAGAACCAGTAAATTTTGCTGAGCCTCATTGTTCTTAATTTTTTGGCGATTTCAGCCTCAATTTGTTCTTTATTTGTTCTTATTTCCGTGAGCGGGAGGAACTTTTGATATTAGATGAATTTGTTCATAATTTAGGACAATACATGTAATAGATATAATGATAATAAGTGGCAAACTGTGCTGTGTTTTACTATACACATTGCAAACGTAAACCACAAGATTCAGTAAAGTTTCAACTAATAAAGACATTTTCACTTTTTTTCATTCCGAGCCCAAGCTTGTTCTTAAATCTGAGCCTAATTGTTCTTATAAAGTTGTTCTTATAGCAAAGTATAGTAGTTTCAAAAGTCTTGTTTCTATAAATATACTGTTCAAGAGAGACAACTTGTTGGCAGAATTATAGTGAACATACTTCATCTGTGAAATATAAATACAACCAAATACTTGTAAGTTATGCTATAATTCCTTTGTTTTCTTTTGTGATCATTATTATTTAGTAGTGAATATAACTATTGCGTTAATGGATTAGAGTGACGATATCATACCCGTGAAATACCGTTTAACTATTAAAAAGTAATGGTCAAATAGAGACAAAAGAAGACTGAATTTAGTGAGTATAATGTATTAGTCCAACATCCATGTACTTCATGGGTAAATGACGTCACTCTAAGTATGCTCACTCTGCTATGTGCTACTATAACTTGAATAACTACAGTGGAGCCCCGCTAATACGACCACGTTTGGGCCATGGAAATTTGGTCGTATTAACGGGGTGGTCGTATTAATGGGGTTGTCGACTAAGGGAACGTGTGGGCTTTTGCCTTGTTCGGGCCACAAAAAAGTGGTCATAAGAAAGAGGTGGTCATATTAACAGGGTGGTCGTATGGCGGGGTTCCACTGTAGTTATATTTCAATTGAGTGTGCTCACTTAAGAGCAGGGGATGTAAACACTGAAAACACAGAGCAATAAACATATAATTAAAAAACAACATTTATTTCAACGTTTTCAATGAGTAAAGAACATATATGCCTGATTTTCATGCAGCAAAAAGTAATGTATTAAAAATAATTAACTATTAAACATAAACTTAAAGGTTTACTCTTTTAGCATAAAGACTCAACGTATATATATGAAAATAGAATATAAATTATGAACGATACGCTCTTAAGATGTATTAAAGTAAACTATTGAAGATATGCCTTTAACCTCTGCTCTATTTTAGCACAAAAACTAACTTTAACATTGGGTTCATAGATTGAGCACACTTAGCCTATTTTGACTAATGGTAAACATTTTAGTTCTAATTTCATTTACTATTGTTATGTAATCATTTTTTTATGGATTAAGTGCCCTCACCCTAGTCACGGTTGTCTGAGTCTTTAAACAACAACTTTAACTTTGATAATTATATCTTTGTTTGTTTTATAAAGTAATTCTTAGAGGTAACAAATTTAAAATTTCGTTAACGATATCCTGTTTTTCCTCATCTTCATATTTGATATCTGGAAATATTCGTGTGAATACGTTGGTAAATAGGGTATACACTAAAAACTTATCATCTTCTAGAATCCCCACTGTAAGTACCACAGCTATTTTCCCACCATTATCTGGATAGGTTTTGTAACACTTTGGACAAACATTTTTGTTCAGTTTCTTTAATCTACATGATTCATCTCTGCATGCCTGGTACTTGTTAAAGTTCCCTACAGCTGCTGTCTCTGCCTGGTCATAAATATCTTCTTCATCATCGTCTGATATTAGATCTAGAATCTCGTTGTGTGAGATCTAAAAAATGATAATATATCACATCATACAATGTTACATGTATTTAGTTTTAAAAATGCTGAAGTAAAATAAGTACGTTTGATCTTGTTGCCTGGTTTTTAATTCATAGATATATTATATTGTTTGCACTCTGGCAAATTTTATTCCAGACTCTTTTTACATTAAAAATGAAATTCTGAGAACATCTGTTGTTCGTGGTCAATATCTATGAGTAATTTGAAGCAATTTTAGACATTTTATTGATTTTTGATGTTTTGTCTATATTTATACCTCTATGGTTGTAGATGTGGTTGAAGACAGGTAGGGTTGTTTTGATAGGTTGATGTCTGTAGTTCCTTAAATGTTAATACCAATCCTTTGGTTACATTTAGATGTGCTTGCTCTCTCCACAAAGAGATGTGAATGGTATCAGAATCATCTTTCAGGGTGACCTTTTTTTAACTCAATTTGGTCATTTTTCACTTTCTTAATAGGACTTACCTAAAAACAGAAAGAACTAGTGAACAAACATATAAAATATAATATATAGTGAGATTGGCTAATCAGAAGAAACTTGAAGGGAGTAATGAATTTTGTCTACATAATACATAAAAACAAACAATTATTCCACAACAAACAGTTGAAGTGATTATTTTTAGTTTGTAAAGTATACATACTTGGACAATTTTTCCTTCTACAGATATCTTTCTCTTTTTAGGGCTATGTTTGGCCTCTTTAATAGTCAGTACTGGGGCAGCTTCAATGCATTGAGCTTTATCTAAAACCTCTTTGCTGATGTTGAATGCACTTGTAAGGAACACTTTGGAACTTTCAGTTACAAGGAGAGTTAGTCGGCCATCCATCTCTTTGACTACATAGTTCACAATCATTATAAAATTGTCCTTTTTAAGATAATTGTGAAACTGCTTGTTGTAAGACACACAGTGTATTGATGCCATTTCATCACAAAGCACAAGGTTAGGTAAGACACATGCCACTATTTTAGCTTTAAGTGGTATTGAAGATGGTTCTGTTGTAGTACAAAGTTGTTGTATTTTATTATTTGATGGCATTTTGTCCATTATGCTCTTTCTGAAAGAGAATAGTATAAGTATTATATTTTTAATCAACACTGACATAGTTTTTTTTCAAGTCTAATATGTTCTTGCATCACTTTATGTGATGCTTTGATTGATTTAGGATGGAATCTAGTCAATGCAAGTCCATCTAGAGTTCTCAGTCTACTCAAAGCTGCATAAGCCTGTCCAGGTTTTGTACATTTTACTCCAAGATCTATAACTGCATATTGCAAAGTAATACCTTGAGATTTGTGAATAGTAATAGCATATGATGGTATTAAGGGAAATTGTGTTCTTTCTATTTCAAGACCCTGTTTTCCATAAAACCTTACTGTTAATGGTTTAATGTCAATAAAATCAGAGGAATTACAGTTATAGACTTTCCCTATTTTTGGATTATCAAATAAAACTGAAATTGAGGAAGGCATATTTGAATTTTCAGTTGAGTACTTTATTGATTTTACATAGCCCTGTGCTCCATTTACAAGACCGTCAGATGTTAAAATATTACGTATAAGCATCACTCTAGCATTTTCTGCTAAATATAGCACTCTAGCAAGTCCACCGCATTCTGAATCATCAGTGGGAATAAGGTGTTCAGGAATTAAATTTGAATTCTGTGAGGAGTGCATTGCTTCTATTTTCACAATGTTTGTTTGAGAATGCTAGGAAAGTTTCTGAAGCCGTTCTTTGTTGTACTCTGCACACTGCAAACGTGTGGGAAACAATCAAATGGCATTAGTAAATGGTTCAACATCATTCAGGACTTTAGTTCGTTGTTCCAATATCTTAATATCCTCGTGAGTTAGATTCCCAATTCTAACACGACTAAGCAATTGTACATATATGGGATCATTACTCTGCCTTTCATTGGTACTTAAAAATATTGCCTGGAAGTATGTTATCCATTGATTGTAATAGCCGTACAAGGCAGTTTCAAAGATATACCTTGCAGCAACAGGTTGTAATGGGAAAAAGTCACCAAATGCAATAACTGAACAACCTCCAAATATTGTGGGAGATGAATTATCAATACATTTGATTTCATTCAGCCTATGATGTACGCTATGAAACATAAAATCAGATACCATACTAATTTCGTCAATAATAATAAATTTTACATCATGGTAGAGCATTTGTAATTCATCTCTAACAGAGTAGCTTAGTGGAATGTCATTTTTTAAATTATATACTTTAGGGTGTTGTAGTTGTAATTTGAATGCACTGTGTAAAGTTTGTCCATTTACATTGTGTGCTGCACAACCAGTTGGAGCAGTAATGAGGACCGAATTCTTTCTAGTTTTCCTTATTATTGTTTCTCTTGCAAGACGGATAAGAAATGACTTTCCAGCACCACCACCACCAGTGATATATAGATAAAGTGGTTAATGGGGAGTTTGACTACTTATGCTGGTATTTAGTTTATCAAAAAAGCTAAATAAAACATTTATTACTTTTTGTTGATCAGGTGTAGCTTGAGAAAGGCACATTTCTTAAAACTCATCACTCATAGTGTTAATTGCAATATCCCTATACTGGATTTGGTTGGTTTGATCAACAAAGTTAGCATGGATTAACTGATCATCACAGTTAAAATTGGGATCATCTCTATCATTAATTGCTGTAAGATCTTTTTCTATGTCTGCATGATCCATAAACTGATAAGGGTTGGATAGTTCATCTTCCTGAGCACAAATATTTTGCTCGAAATGTGAAGTGTTTGGGCTCAAAAGGTGAGAAAATACCTTTTCCCCAGCCTCGATAAGTCTGAGCATCCTTATTGCATTTTCAAGTTCTTTTGGAATTTAAAGTAAGGAATAGCCCTAAGGTCTAAACGTTTTTCATTGCAAAGAATATTAGCTGCAGTTTCACCTTTAGGTACTAAATCATCTTCATTACGGAATGGAAGAAATGCATAGACCTGTGAGTAATATATTCATCACCATGAATGTGGATTGATAATTTAGGCATTCTTATACATGCAAATTTTTCTCTTTTCCTAATTCTCTTGCTATTATCCTGAAGCAAATAGCATGGTTGTCTGTGGTTAGTATGCTGTTGATCTAAGCAAAGTTTGTAATGGGCTACAAATGTTGCAAGGGACATATCATCCCATTCTTCTCCATTTGGTCGAAAAGTGTAGTAGTCTGTAATGCCTGTTTCAAAAATATCAGTCGAAGCTTCGTCAAGTTTACTCCTCTGCATTAATGGTTTCAGAATCTTGGTACGAAATTCTGGTTTTCTGGTATTAAGAAACACTGTTGCTATTGATGACTGAACTAATGACAAGTTAACCATGCGAAATGCAACTTCTTGGGCAGAAATCTGCGTATTGGAAAGCACAACAGAACCTATTTTATGAAGTCGTTTTCTCTTAGAGCTTTCTTCAGGTAAATTGCTTAGAGCAGTAGAAAGTGCTTGCTTTAGTGCTTTAGTTTCCGATTTACATATATAAGTGCAAACATAAAGTGCAACACCATATACACTTCTTATCATTTAAATGTCCATGTTAGCCCTCCAAGCTCTTAGTATATGAGGATTGTATGCATTGACCATTTCATTTCCTTTTGCCCGTTTTATTATATAAAAACGAGATGTGTTACCAGGGTCAATATGTGACTTCAG
The DNA here is from genome assembly GCA_025331085.2 of Zoanthus sociatus. Classification (NCBI taxonomy): domain Eukaryota; kingdom Metazoa; phylum Cnidaria; class Anthozoa; order Zoantharia; family Zoanthidae; genus Zoanthus; species Zoanthus sociatus. Next base: position 6,368 of record JAOBAY020093189.1, on the reverse strand, counting down.
TCTTGTAGGTGATGAGCAAGGCCTTGGGAAATCAAATCTACAATACAAGTCTTAGTATGATGGTGAACTTGAAGTATTTTAACTAAATAATGAAGATCTTTGTCACTATGCTCATTAGGAATTTCACTGAAAACATGCTTATCAATAAATGCAGGAGCATCTATTTGACCCTGTTTTGTATCTAAATCAGGTGCATTGAGAACCCACACAAACATGTGAATATGTGGGCTGCCTCTCATTTTAAACTCAATTCTCATAAAATAATCAGTGACTTCTCCAAGTGGTTTTGACTTTCCTTTTAAAATATGTTTCAGGAAAGCATTCTTACGTCTATTAAAATGCTTTGCTACTAAAATAGGATTTTCTCGCATCAGCTGCCATTTCTCACTTTTAGTTAGCTTCAATATTTGGAGAAAGAGTTTGAAATAATTCAGGCCAATGCAATTCAGCAGCTGATAATGTTATGAACCATGTTGGTGGACCAAGTTTATAAATCTTCGCTAATAAGTTCAGAAGTTCATTTCTCCAATAAGCTGGTGTCCCTCTAATTTGTTTTATGAAAACATATGAATCTTCAATAAGATCAGCATTTTCAGATTTTGCTAAGTCTCCAGCAGTTACTTTTGCCTTATTTTCCTTGTTATTGGAATTTCTCATTCTAAGGGCTACTGATACGCAATCAGACAGCTTTCTGGCTTCATAAATTGAATTTGCAAAGAAAATATATATGCAATATCAGCTGAAAATCTCCTGTCAGAGTTCATAAGTCTTGATTGAAAGTACTGTAAGTCTGTGACTTTTGGAACTCTACATGTAGTGAGTCCATTTTCACCATTTGGAAACAACCATGGAAATGCTAGCTCTTCGAATGGAACAGTTATGTTTCCTAAAATATTGATTGTTGGTGATTTTGAAATATCCAATGTGTGTGTTTGAACACTTTTAGTTGTCACATTTAAACCACATATAACATCATTAGCTGAAACTCAGGAATGTTGTGCATTGTTTGGGTAAATCCTGAGATATGAAATTCATTAAGTGTTTCGTCATTAAGATTATCTAAATGAGAGTGATCTCAATCTAAGTAATAAAATATTGGGTTAATATTGATATCTTTGTAAAGTGGATTATTTTCTTTTAGTCATAAAAGTGCCTTGTGTACTTTAGAATAGCGAATTGGTAGCTGAACTGGTTTGCTGTTTGCATCTTTTGAATCTTTGACTATCACAACAATATCAGAGCTTGATGTTGGTTAGTTATTCCATTGCTTAGACACATTTACTGGGAAGTGAATTACTTGTCCACTTTCTCCAAATTGACCAATGATGGTCAAATACATCTGAATTTGAGAAAGCATTCTCTTTTCCATGAAATTAAGACATGCTATTTGTGGTGGAATAGTGCCAGGATCAAAGTGATTTGAGTAGCTTAAATTTGGCAATTGATTCTTTCTGCAGTATGCAAAACATCTACCGCAAGTAATTTTCTCATTATATGACTTTGTTTCATCGTCAAATAACAAACGGTGGCAAAAGTGGCAAGAGTTACAAGGAGTTAATCTAATGGAGGAATTGAATGCATTTATATCAGCCTCGTGTCACCTTTCAAGCCACAAGGACGGAGTAATGCACGTATGACTAACCACACCAAGAGAAGAAAGGATTATAAATGGTACTGGCACACGTTGAAAGACTGTGGGTTGTGGGACAGTCCCATTTACCTTTCAACCAAGCAACAATTGAGATGTCTGATTGATGATGTAAGAGAAGTCATGCTCCACTGCGTCATAAAAGACGTCGGTGCTAGATGGCCAAACTCTTCTTAAGGCCACCGCCATTCCTAAGTGTTCACGTTGTCTTATCTTGTAAGTTTTTAGGTGAAATATATCTCTATGTTTGGATATAAAAATGAAAATAAAGTTTGTATATTATTCAATTGTTTTGACGTTTTTTAATTTAGTTTCTATAAGTAACTTTCTCCTACCTTTATCCTGTTCTAACAACGCCTGGCAAACTCTGTTGGTGTTATGGTACACCCATGCAGGTATCTTTGTTTTAAAAAAGATAAAAAACACAAAAGTAGCCCTGTGAAATGACTTTAATATTCTTTTTCTAATCCAAAAATGCTAGCCTTTATGCCTTTGTGTATTGTTAATTATTCGGGTAGGGCAAAATCACGAGTTTACTGTTTACATAGAAGCACTGTAATGGATTAATTTAGAAACCCATTGTGAGCATAAAACCCTGCACTACAGTGCACCATAAAATGTTTGCCAGATGCCATCCTTGAATTTGTATGTCTTGTCTGACAGATCTGTATGGGGTGCCATTCCGCCGGTTCCCTTGTCCTTTGATAGAACTGCAACGAGGGTGATTCTCGAAGAACATTTTCATTTTGTGGGTGAAAGGTAATAAAAGAAAAGATTACTGAAGACTGTAGCATTCCATAAAATGCAAAACTGCACAAACGCTACATGATAACTGCATGGAAAAGAAATGATATGCAATCAAAAATTCCTGTTTTTACCATATTAATATAAGATGTTCATAAATGCACAAACACTAGATTGCCTGAGTATACCAAAACCTCAATGACAATGACAATGACAGTGAGTTTAATAATAATGCCTCCTATTACATTGGATTTAACACTTAATATACAATAAATTTACATGTCTTTGGGCATTGGCTAACTGTAACAGTTAAAAACTGAACTACACAATTAGCCACTAATATATTTACAATTTTTAAAGGTCAGAAAAAAGTATTGGGAAAAAAAAAAAATAAAAGACTGGAAAAAAAATAATAAAAGACTGGAAAGGAAAGCAGGAAAGAGAGAAAAGACTGGGAAAGAAAAGAGGAAGGTAGAAAGGGAAAATGGAAGGAGAGAGGAAGAACGGAAGAAGAAATGGGAGAGGAAGATAGCAAGGAGAAAGAGGAGGTTAAAAAAACTGGAAAGGAAAAGAGGAAGGAAAAAGGATTAGAAAAGGTAGAGGGAATGAGAGGTGGAGAGAGAATTAAGGAAAACAGACTGAGAGGAAGAAAGGAAGAGCAAATGAGGAGGGAAGGAAGGAAAACATGGAGAGAGAAGAGAATTAGGAAGGAGAGAAAAGAGGAAACGAGTAAAAAATGGAGTAGAGAGGGAATGATAGGTAGGGAAAAATGAGGGAGGGGAGGGGAGGGTGAGGATTTTCCAAAAGACGTCACAAGTTTTCGCAACTTCAATCCAGGGTCATTCCCCTGACGTAGTGGTGACGTAAAATGAGCCTGGGTACGAGTTTGACGTTTCCTTGTTAGTTCCACTAATGTTACTCTCTGATTAGCATGCATATTTTTGTGTTAGAGGAGTCAGAGAACACTTACAGTTAAAAAATCCAAACTTCACTTGAAATAAACATACAGTTAGAAAGAAATAGGAAAACTGAAAAACTTAATAAAGGAATGAAAGTGGAAATGCGAAGAAAACAGCAAACGAACGAAAAGAGAATAAAATAATTGCAATGAAGTCAAAAATATTTCATAACGTTTTACTTGGTCTAGATTTCATAGTTTAAATGTTTCTGCCTTTTAGTTATGCGTATTTACTATCTTTTGAATTATGTTCTGCACGATCCTTTTAAAATAATTTTGAAATATCAAGATGTTATTCCTTCCAAATACTATATAACATATTATTTGAAAACGTTTTAAGTTAAATTATCACAGCTAGCTGTTAGCCAATTTGATTGCAGATGACAACCTGATGCTCTGACAACCAAATCAATTTACAGGTATTACAACCGATTCAAAATGAATATAACTAAGGGATAAAAAACCGTTTGGGTATTGAAATCAATAATAAGGACCTTACGCAACGAGGACGGTAACGCCAACTACGACGTCTCGGAAAATTAAATTTCAGTTTCGCTCTTTAGTTTTTTGTCGGGTTATTCGGGTTTTGTTTCTTTCCCTTAAACTTTGTGAACTGAAAAATAATTAAATATTCCTCCATAAAGGTAAACAAATATTGAAAAAGTTTTGGCTGTAACGTCCTCGTAGTCCCGACAAGTCTAAAAAATAACTAGTCATGGACTACCTGTAGCTGTACAGCAATAAAATTCTTGGCTATGGCGAGTGATACAGAGCAAATGTTTCTTTCAGTAGTCTGTTTTAATTTTCAAAACGACCATCTTCTTGGGTACCCTGTGTGACTCCTATAGCCCAATGTATGTCTACTTGGGTACCCTGTATGACTCCTATAGCCCAATGTATGTCTACTTGGGTACCCTGTGTGACTCCTATAGCCCAATGTATGTCTACTTGGGTACCCTTGGGTATTAGTTACATCCCTCATCCTCTTACACAAAACCGTGACAAAGTAGCTACCGCTGATATCAGCTGTAGCTACAAAAAGGTCTTTTCACATTCTAAGTTTAGCGATAACTACATGCAGGTGCCGAGCTAGATGCATTTTAACGTGCAGTTACTGTATTTACTCATTAAAAATTGTTCTTTGCCTTCGTCGTCGGCGTCACCAACTTCGTTGCGTAAGGTTGCTAATATTAGGGACTTTAAGAATGAGGACGGCGACGCCGACGACGACCGCAAAGAACTATAGGAAATACAATAACTGCACGCTGGAATGCACTAAGCTGAACACCTACTTGGAGTAGTCGCTAAAATTACAACGTGAAAACACCTTTTTAGAGTTGTCGAGACTACGAGAACGTCACAGCAAAATCTCTCTCAGAATTTGTTTAGCTTCATGGCGAAATAAAGAGCGAATCAGAAATGTAATTTTTTTGAGCCGTCGTCGTTCACGTTCCCGTCCTCGCTGCTTAAAGTCCCTAATAAGGACTATCGGACAGCGACGCCGACGACAACGACGACGGCAAAGAACAATATATTTAATAGTAAATACAATAACTGCACGTTGGAATGCACCGAGCGGAGCACCTGCATGGAGTTGTTCTAAAATTAGAACGTAAAAACCCTTTTTAGAGTTGTCGGGGTTATAAAGAAGTAATAAAACGTTCTCAGTATTTGTCTAGCTTCATGGAGAAATGTTTAATCGATTTCTGCACACAGTGGTTAAGGCAAAGAAAAGAAAATCCTAATGAGTAATGCCCCGCACAACGAAGTAAAGAGCAAACCCGAAATGTGATTTTTCACAGCTGTCGTCGTTTACGCCCCCGCCCTCGTTGCTGAAGGTCCTTTATATATTTTCCTTAATCGCTCTTTTCCAAAAGATATTTTAGCAGTTTAAAACGTCGAGCAAAAAATCGGATGTCTAACACCATTCCTTGGTCTCAAAGACGAATCGAAATAGAATGATTGCAATGTTAATGTGATTTAAATTTATAGCAAATTGAGGAGGAAATTGGCCCGGTCACAGAAAACTTTCAACTTCCAAATAAAATGCAATTCTCCGGATAACCAGGGAACAATTTTAAGATAATGATATTCAATAACCTTCAAACTGCTTTCATAAAATTGTTCAAATAAGCTAGTTGCGATACTAACATGGTCATTTGAGTTCCGATGAGGGAAAAGAAAATCCCAAAGTTTCTAGTGAACTTCAACGTCATCTTCCATCCCAAATGTTGAGTTTGCCTTTGGTGAATATTAAGTTGCGGGTCGGATAAGGAATAACGGATTTAGCAGGTGACAAAACCGCGGCAGATGGAAAGGAGGAATCGGTCATTTCCTGAACCAAGAGCGTGTCCTATGGGGGCAATAGAAAATGGTAAAGAATTTTTAGACTGCATTCTTAGGTGCCAAACAAATGAGAGTTGGGAAAAGAAGGCGCCCTAGAAGCGTTCACTGGGCTACCATTTGTGGACCTTGTAAGTCGAGCTGGAGCCACAAAAAGCTGTGGGTTACAAATTTTGTCTGGATGACAAAAAAAAAAACATGACGGAAAACAAACCTATTTTATGACTAGGCTTACCATAGGTAGCCCAGTAAAAAAGGAGAGGGGGAGAAGGGAATGCTCCGAAAACTTTTGAAAATCAACGAAGTGGAAAGCTAAATAATCTGAGTTGGATCGTAAAATGGTCGTTTCTAGAAAGGATATTCTAAAATGTGTTGTCGAAGGGCGAGGCTGATACCTAAATATTATATAAATCGGATCTTCGGTAATGTAGTTTATACGTTTAAATTATTTTTCGGGTTTCTTACCATGCGATTATTCGTCTGGTATGGAAAAGGATACAGTAACAGCCCACATATAAGAACCTGAATTTTCAATTTAGCATCAATAGTTTTTTATATAAATTGTACTTAAAGCAAATTTAGTCTACCAAGGTTCTTAAAATAGGTTCTTATATTTTAACATGAATTTCATATAAATATACAACATATATGTTATAAATATCTCGTAATACAATA